>VWYH01004070.1:0-58631 GCA_013399365.1 Pampusana beccarii | reverse complement strand
TCAATATTTTTTTTTTTCTTAATCATTGCTGCTACCACGTTTACGCAGTTGGCCTGGAAAGGATGTGATGTGGTTTAGGCTGTTTTTTAAAACCTTATCTCGGTTTTGTCCACTCCAGCTGGCCCCAGTATTTCACTAGAACTCAGTTGAACGTATTTGCACTCAGCTGTAAGATCTGTTGAGACTGTAAGAATTTAAGGGTAGGGATCAAGTTAAGCTGGCTTGGGGTGAGCTTGGGAAAATGGCCGAATTTATGTTCCACCTATGCTGTAACTCAGCTTGCTAAAAATACAACCTCTGCAGTCATGGTACATTTACCATAAAGAAAGTGCTTAAGGATGTTCACTTACAAACGCAGTAGGATACAATGCAGCCTGCGGCAGCAGCTCTCACCCCCAGCTGTGGCAGCTTCCCCACCTCTCTTCCCACTGCCACTGCTGCCTACAAGCCTGGACAGCACATGAAGTTGCTCCTAAATTCTGTGAGCACGGTGTGCTGCAGCCCAGTGACAAATTCAGTTTGACTTCCTAATTCAGTAAACTACAGGCACTCACTTCTACCTGTAATTTGTTTATTCATGCCACAAAAGGTGGCAAAGACAAGAGTGAGGCACTCAGGGAGGCAGCTGGAGACTGTAACCACCTCAGCTATCAGCATTTCATCTGCTGTGTCTGTATGTCAACACCTGAAACCTAAACTGGGCTCAGCCAGCTCAGCTTGGCACAGTTTAACCTAAACTTCCAGCTCCGGCCAGCCACTGCTGATGAATCATGCTGGGCAGATTTCAGGCCTTTGTAAGAGAGGTGGCTCCTTCAGCTGAGCCAGCAGTGTGGCCAGTGGGCCACCATGGTTGTGCACATTGGCTTAACTGGCCCTTGAGCATGGACTGGTGCTGCCAGCTCTCGGCTGGGTGAAGGTTGTTGAGGGGCAACGGGCACAGACTGAAACACAGAAGGTTCCATCAGAATATGAGGAAAAACTTCTTTACCTTCAAAGTAACAGAGCACTGAAACAGGCTGCCCAGAGAGGTTGTGGAGTTTCCTTCTCTGAAGATGTTCAAAACCCACCTGGACGCATTCCTGTGCAATCTGCTCTAGGTGAACCTGCTTTAGCAGGTAGGTTGGACCAGATGATTTCCAGCGGTCCCTTCCATCCCTAATAATTCTGTGAGTCTGTGATTCATGTATGATTCTGACATGTGGAATTGCACCTAGTTTGAGAAAACTGCATAAGAGGCAAGATATAATTTGCTTGGATACACTAGGGCAGAAGCATCTTAAAGCCAATCGTCAAAAACATCAGAAAGCAGTAACTTACCCTTCTACAAGACATAAAACACTATTAATCTTGGCGTTCTCAGTTTTCTAAATGTTTTTCTTCCCTTTGCACATCTACTGTCTTCTACACTGCTGCCTTTTTGTGGTCCTTTCTCAGCACTTTGCAGTTTCATTTGTGGGTGATACTGTAGAAGACTGAAAAAAAGATAGGAAAGAAAAAAAAAGTCTTTAGACTGTGATGTTATATCTCAGTTCTTGAACCTCAGGTTCACTACTGAACTGGACCCTTTCACACACAAAATACCTACCGTGTCTCACCACCTTTTGACAGCTACCTACTTTTACCGTCTATATATCAACGCTTAACTTCTTTGGACAGCAATATTCAGATCTAACAGCAACAACAGAAGTCTTCATTAAGATAGTCAGAAGCCAAGTTAAATCTAGATTTTTTTGAGAAGTCAGTTTAATTTACTAATGATATCCAATGAACCGAAATAGTATTAAAAACAACAACAACAACAACAACAAAAACTTCTGAAAACCTCAAACACTCTTTCACTCTTCTATAAAATGGTTGTTACCCTTCTCTGAAAAGGGTGTATGAAATCCAAAAGACATTTCTCTATTAGACTGATAAAGAAACTGACTCAAATAAATAAATTTCCAGGTTTTTATTTAATTGGTTAAATAAGAATATTTTAGAAGAAGAAATTATTCAATCCAATCAGTGTAGTAGTGATCAGATTTTTAAAACAACAGTGAGTATTTTTAGAATATTAAAAGAAAGCAGAGCAAAAAGTGAAGGAAGGATGCTCTTTAAAATAAGGTGTAAATTATCTTGGGCTGCATCAGAAGGAGCACGGCCAGCAGGTTGAGGGAGGTGATTCTGCCCCTCTACTGCAACCTGGTGAGACCCCACCTGGAGTACTGAGTCCAGCTCTGGAGCCCTCAGTACAGGAAGGACACGGACCTTTTGGAGAGGGTCCAGAGAAGGCCACGAAAATGATCAGTGGAATGGAACACCTCTGCTTTGAGGACAGGCTGACAGTTGTGGTTGTTTAGACTGGAGAAGACTCTGGGGAGACATTATTGCAGCCTTTCAGTACTTAAAAAAGAGCCTATAAGACAGATGGGGACAGACTTTTTGGAAGAGCCTGTTATGACAGGACAAGGGGCAATGGTTTTAAACTAAAAGACAGGAGATTCAGGCTAGACATGAGGAAGAAATTTTTCAAACTGAGAGTGGTAAAACACTGGCACAGGTTGCCCAGAGAGGTGGTAGATGCCCCATCCCTGGAGACATTCAAGGCCAGGCTGGGCAAGGCTCTGAGCAACCTGATCTAGTTGAAGATGTCCCTGCTCATTGCAGGAGGTTGGACTAGATGACCCTCGAAGATCCTTTCCAAATCAAACTGTTCTATGATTCTACGATTCTATCTTAGAGAGTTTATTTTAAAGCAAGGAATTTTACCACAGAAAACTTGGGATATTTAGGAACGAGAAAACAATTAATTTCTGACTGATGGATGATTTCAAAGTAGAGCTCAACAATTTTATTACTGAAAAATATATGATGAATATTGAAGACATTTCTTGCTTATGAGAGAGTAAGAATCCTAAATTCACAAANGAAAAAGGTATTTGTAGAAGCATTAAACTTAATGTTTATTGAATATATTCTTGTTGAATTGTCAGGAGAACCTCTGATTTTTCCACAGATTGTGTCTATCTTCACAGTAAGCATCATATACTGTTTTCAGATATGACATATGTAGCTTCTTCCATGTTTTTTACACTGTTTTAACAGTTTGCATAGTTCTTAAATATCCTCTGCACACCTAGATAACTACTTCCCTTGATGTGAAGGTTTATTCATGACTTCCATCCAACTAGAACTTCAGAAATTTTTCTGAGCATCGTATACTTATCTAAATCTACATGACTAAATAATTAAGCCTGCATGTCTGAAGCAGTAGGAAAAGAAACAGAAGATTCCACATAACTAAGGAGAAAAATACAAGAATTGTTTTAACAATTGTCATCACTATTTTCCTTGTTACTGGTGCCATCAGATACAGACTAGATACACTTCAAAATTAAGTTACAGAATATTGACGTTTGGATCTAATTATTTTATTTTAGGCAGCTTTAATAAGTTACACAGAATATTATAACACCATCTTCTTGGATAGACAGCAACTTTTCCCTGAAATTGCTTTAATAATTGTAAGAAAAAACTGTTCCATTGTGATTCTTTCCAAGCCACTGTACTAGAACAAATTCAGCCTGTTCTAATTGGGTGACATCAGGCAGCAGTGAAAATGCAATTTGTTGTGAAATTTGTTTTTGCATTTTGCTGTTAGAAGCCAAGTGTTCAGCTCTTCCGCAGCTCTCCGATGGACCTTATCAAAGAACATGCTAGCTGGAGGGCATTAGCAGCACTGATCACTCAAAGGGAAACAGAACAGCTGTGTTCCTGACAGCTGGAGCAAGCGTGACGTCCATCAGCAAATAACGGGGATATCTTAAACTGTTCTCCTTAGCAGGGTGCTCCCAAATCCTGTTATATTGTAAATGAGAGTTCTCAGCAACTGCCAATTCCAACCATTATTTTTCTAGTAGATGACAAACATTACTTTTTACATCTGTGTATTAGTTTGCCATGCTGTCATTCATCATATATAAAGTAGCTTTAGGTAAGAATTATAAGAGGATAAGCTGCTTCAGAAAAGCTCAAGCCCTAAGAATCCTCATATGTCGATGCACTGCAAAAGCTCACACTGCAAACATGGACGGAAATTCCATGCAAGAAATACAATTTCAGTTCATACTTTTAAGCTTAAAAGGAGCTGCTAATAAGGTGAATGCCCTCTCCCTGAATCTTGTCTGCATCACTTTTTTCTATCCTGATACTGATATCTACAGTTAAAGACTTTTATCTTCATTGTCATCAATTCACAGAGATCAAGATATATCTGAAGTTCATGTTCTGGTGTCCAGAATACATTAACCCAGGACAGCTTAGCCTAGAAAGTCACCATATCATAGAATCTTATTTTGGACTGTTCTCTAGATGAAGTTAAAAAAAAGATGAAGTTAAAAAAAAAAAAAAAAGGTAGTACATATTTGATGTTCTGTATTCTGGTCAGTGTCACTGTCACTCTTCCTGTTTACCTCTTTTGAGTTGTTATTACAATTCATTTTAACAGCCTTTCATACCATTTTTTCATTGTGTGAAAGTGGCTTGCTTATTAGTTAACCTGTTGTTATCTGTAAAGCAGATATGATTACTCAAATAAAAGAGGCTGATAGCTTACTTAGGTTTACTTCTGTCTCTCATTTTTACATATTTCAGCTCTAAGAAATGTAACCCATTCCTTAAGGCATTAACATTACTGAGGTGAACTACTCCACCACAGAGGTACCTTAAACAAAATTAGTTCAAACTGTGAAGTTCAAAACATCTTTAGAACATGGCTTTATAGTCAAAAAGCTACAAGCATGCTGGTCATTGTCTTATTCTTTCAGGTCACATGTTGCTTAGAAAAAAATAGATATCACATTTGGTATATAAGTTTTAAACTGGACTTTGTATCCCTATATGAAGATGAATAGCAAAGACATATCTCCCAAGTTGCCTTCAGACTCCCAGCCTTCCATTGTGGACTTCATGTGTTTGTGCCTTCCATGGTTTAGACTCCCTGTTGTGAGTCTCCCAGAGCAGAGAAGTAGATATTTCTTCAAGAAATATCCTTTCGAAAGAAAAACAAAACTTAAATTATAACTATGTCATACCAGTTGGTCAACAATCACGTATTTTTGTGACTCTCTTTGCAAAAAAACAAAATGCTGAAGTGCTGTGACTAAAATTTTGCCCAGAGAAAATAAAATAACAATGCGTGAATTAGTATACCTCTTCCTTCAGCTACTAAATTTGCACTTGCAATCAAAGTGTTAAAGAAGTGACAGTTAAACATTTAGTATTGAAAAATTTAAGGAATTAAAAAAAAAAAAAATCCAAACCTTTTATTCTGCAAATACCTTGGTCTAATGTATTTATGTATTAGAGTGATAATGAGAAAGTTCATGGGAACATCACCCAGGCTACTGATTTGTTGCACAGACCAATGAACTAAGATCTAAGGATAACATATACTAACCTGTCTGAACTTCAAATTTTTATAAAGTTACACATTGTTATTAAAAGTCAAAATTATTATGTCTGGGTGAAATCTAAACATCAATTCTTTACCATACAGACAACTCCTATTTATGCAGGGGTCGTGTGTACCTCTATGTATGTTATGCATTATCTCCTTTGCTCAGACTGTGGCCTTTCCTAACATCTTACCTGGGTGGGCAGGAACAGTTGCCCTGGTCTCTCAGTGGGCTGCCAGCAGCTTGATTTGAGCCTTTTACACAGGTTTGTGGGGGTTTTTTTAGCATTAAAAATGTGGGAGGAAAAAATTAATCAAAAGTATTAATACATAGGACTTCGCAGTGCCCAGAGGAAGATTGTTTTTCCTTCTTCTAAGAGATACAGCACGCTGTCTTGCACAGATGCCTCCCAAAAATTGTCTAAATTGCCTCCTGAAGGAGTGCTGCACTGTGCTGGCCCTTGCTCGGGGCTATGGCTAAATGCAGTAATCTAGCTTTTACAGCTGCAGAATGACAGACAGTGAGGCAAGATGCCTTAATTAACTCTGTTTGTTTATGTACAAGACATGAAAACAAAAATTTATTGAAACTCATTTGAAAACAACAAGACTTCTTCCTACCTGCTGTTTGTCAGTTACGAGAGCTTTTTAGTGGAATTTGAGATTTCTTATTCCTTTAAATAAGTGATTTATACTCTCAGTAGTTCTAATTTACTGTAAACAAAATATCAGATTAGTAATGTGTTAATATGAGTTATTAAATTCCCATTAGTCTGAATTACCACCCTTAGAGATAAAGAAAATTACTCCAAAATAATTTATGTCTTTCAATATTTAAGTATGTCACCTCTCTAAAAACATTGTTAATTTTACGGTTTGTGTTACAGCAGTTTATTTGGTCTTTATGCTAAAACCAAGACTCCTAGGTTAGATTATATGCCCTGTTCTTTTGGGTGCATCTTTATTTCAGGAGAAAATAAAATAATAAAATACTCTTTCAACATTCCTTTCCATGCAGGAATAAGATGCAATTCATTTTGAGGTTGTTTAGCTGAAGTCTAGTATGAAATAACCTTTATACCTCACTCATATCTATCTAGACATTACTTGGCCAGGTATCCATCCTCCAGATATGTTTTTCTAATGATGTCCCCATTATTTCTCAGTTGCAACTTGCCTGGAAAGGAATGTTTCCAGCCATTTTTAAAGCCCATTTCCAAATCCTTAACACTGTGAAGAAAATACGTACCTTTTTTTCTTGCTGCCCATTCTAAATATTAGATGAGTGAGCTGAAAAGCTTATTGTAGTAAATATTGCCTTTTCTTGCAGTACAATATCTATGACTCCATTTTACCGCACTATGAAGCTTCCTCCCTTGAAGTCCCTCTTAGAAACAAGAAGAACGTGTGGAATGATGACAGAATGTTTCCTTCTGTGGAGTGGCCTGAAACCTGGGCTACGACTTCACAGAGCAGTAGCTCTTCTACACTGACTGCTCTCCAACATTTTAAAAATGCAAGGAGACGCCATGTACTAGAGATTAATATTTACAGGGAACATTGAGACACAGAGTTCCTCCACTGCAGCTAACATGAGGAATTATAAATCAACTTACTGCTGACTATATATACACAAGTATATGTATATGTATATGTATATGTGTACTGAAAATTATAGGCAGTTAGCTCACTAGCACCCTTTTTACACAAGTCATTGTTGGCTGAGTATTTCTTGAATTATGACACAATGTATTTCTCAAAGAGCTATTGCTGTTGGTTGTTGGTGAAATCTGCTGAAGCCTATTTTTGCATTTAAACCACGCAAAGTTTAAAATCATTACGTGCAATGTGTGATGTACCTGTAACTTGCCTTTTTATATGTGTGTTAACATACCTTTGTTACCTCTAAAGCAAAATACAGAAGTTAAATATTTTCTTCTATTTGTCCAAGTTAAGAACGTTGTGCTAACAATTAAGACCTTACAAGTATTATATATTTTGTTTAAAGCGAGGAGTAAAGACCATACATTTGTCTAGTTCTGTTTTATTCTTACTTCTCAACAAGTGCTGAAATGTACTCAAGATGCCTTGGACAAGAGAAAGACTAGCACTAAAATATAACCCTATATAGTTTGCACAGTCCATTAGAATGAAGTGCCAAACTATCTCAACTGCCTAATTGCATTGGTTAACTTGAAGAATTTAAGGAATACAACAGTATTAATCTCTTTAATGGTACTGTTTTTCTATAGATTATCACCATCATTTTGTAGAACAGTAACGAAATCTGACTGCCTTCTTAAGAAGAGCTTTGTTGAAGATAAATCATAAGCCAAAACAAGTGAAGACAAAAAGGCACTGCAAATCTACGAGTTACCTGATGCCCTTAATTTCTGTGCACTACTTATCAGAGTACTGATCTTCAGCATGTAGTTTGTTGTATTTTCATGCTTCTGAATGTACATATATGTCATAATTAATATGTTCTGCAGGTTGCACTTCCTGACTTAAGAAAAGCTAGCTTAAATGCTTTGTTGAATCAGTCTCTTTGTGAAGCTTAGGTAGTAAAGGGCACAGCTACCATGCTTTTTATAAAATTATTGCTATTTCCTATCTCTCTTGACTTCATTTGGTCATTGATATTTGCCTATTTTCAGCAACAGGCAGGAAGGCTCCATCTTTTGTCTACTGCTATATGCATAGTAAAGTAATAGAAATGCATATTTTTTCACAGCAATGATCCTTTAGTGCTGTCAGTGGTCTTTCCAGGATAACCTGTTCAAATTAGAATTCTATCCTCTGTTCATTATGTGTTTTCTCTCCCTTTCTCTCATAAACTGCTGCTATTTGTAAAACTTTTAACTTTACAAATCTCTGACGTAAGTTTGCATATGGTATATTGAAAAACAGGGTGCTACTGAACTATATCACTTTTTAATCATTGTGTAATCTGTTTAGCTACCATGTGTGAATGTGATAAATTGAGGGTTGAACTTCTTCCAGTCTGAAAAACCATAACAATTTATCTCTTGCAGAGATACAAGTGCTAAAAATAAAAGATGAGCAGATATACAAATCTCAGTTCTTCATGTGTACAGTACATGCCCGTGGCCACCTGGATGAATTTGCATCCCGGTGGGGAATGGAGTGGGAATGTCTCTGCAAAGCAACCCCTCCTTTATTCTGAGTGTTACCATCACACAAAAGACTTTTTTCACACAGTAGTTTATGAAATGGCAACAACAACACAGAAGCAGACCATGAACTTGGAGGTATCAGTGTTGTTTCAGGAAATGCTGATTTCAGTATGTTTTTTCTCACACAGTTGCAATGAGCAAAGGACACCCATAGGCATCCTATAAATTCAAATTTAAAGTATCAATTCGTATAGTTATTATTCATTTTCTCTTTAGTGCTGTCAGCTACAATCAAAACTTAACAAACATATTTAGATATATTAATATATTCATTTAGATTGAAACTGATTTAAAGCCTGAATGATACAAGATTTAAACATTTAGGTCTAAGTCTATTGCTTAAAAACCCATGTTCACCCTTGTAATGGAGTATGTGTCTTTCACGTTGCAACAACCTCTGTGAAATTGATGATGGGTCTAGGTTTCTCCTTAGCCACTAAGTATGCAACCAGCTATTAGCAACTACTGAAAAATACATCAGACTCGAGAAGAATTAGGTTGGGAATTGCAAAGACATTAGGACAAAAAGTTTAGGGACATTATAGAGAAGACTTGTATTCAGACATTAAGTCAGCTGTAGCACTGGCTATGTGGGAGGCTACCGAGAGGCACGAAACTCTATTTGAATCACAAGAGAGGACTATACCAACCCACAGATACTGGATTCTTGTGCTTGAGTGTCTGAAATTTGCCAACAGAAATCACTGTGTTACAGTATTTATGTTCCCTCCTAGGTTTAACTTCTAAGTACTTTGAACATTTTATCTACTAAAGTGCTTGGGTTCTGCACTTTGACTGTGCCTAGCACTGCAGCATGTTGAAAATCGCATTAGATATTTATCTGCTGCTTTAGGTACCTAAATACCTTTTGTAAATATGAACTCAGGAACTGCATGACTGTTAGGCAGTGGCTGCCTGCTAATACTACTCCCAAATGATGTGAAAAGAGGATGTATTAATACCAATCCTAGAAACTCCTACAGGAATGCTAAAAGCCTTGAGTCAGGTTATTAAATGCATGTACAATAACTGCTCACTGCTCCTGGCTCTCATTTGGGAAAAGCTTTTGTCATTATCTCTGTCACCCGGCAGCCTGGACCTCACAGCCTTGAAAATGTCCTCAGATTTGGAAAAAAACAGTCAAACATATTGTGCTTTAAAAGACTGAATACTGGCATTGTGCACGTTTAATCAGATTTTATACACATCTGGGCTCTGCAATACAGCTTGTCTGAGGAAAGTATGCATTCTGTCACTTCCTATTGATAAGGAGATAAATAGAAACAGGACAAATCCACTAGATATCCCTGCTCAAGCATTACGCTAAAGAAAAAATAAATCCCTGCAGCATTAAATTTCCAGATTTTTTCTATTGATAATACAAACTCAACTGGAAAGCTCATAAACAAATATTGCTTTTTTCACTTAGATGATTATTGAACTTGTTCTCCTAGAAAAAAATATATATATTTAAGGTTATAGAGATATTGTTCTGTTTTAACTATTGAAGTTTCAACTTCAGTTAAAGAAATTTGAGCAGTTGTCATAGCTTGATCTCTTCGGATCTTAGCATAATTCAGGCTAGAAGAGACCTCAGAAGGTCCAACCCCTTGCCCAGAGAAGAGCCATTTCTGGACTCAGACCAGGTTGCTCAGGTCTTCACCCAGTTGATGCATGAAACCCCCCAAATGCCAAGACAACCCAACATCTTTGAGCCCCTGATGCATTGCTTGATTGTCACCATGGGCAAAAGCCTTCTCCTTATCTTCAGCCTGAGCCTCTCATGTTCACACTTGTGCCTTTGCCTCTCACCCTCTTACCACACACCACTGCATATCCTCCATGCCCTCCCACCAATACTGGAGATGCTGTTGAGTGTCCCCAAAACCATCCCTTCTCCCAGTGGAACCAACCCCGGCACTGCAGCTTCTCCTCACAGGCCAAGGGTTTCAGCTGTCTCTTGGTGGCTTCTTGTGATTTCATTCTTGTTTATCTATATTTTTCTTGTATCATGACCCCCAACCTGGACACTGTATCTAGATGTGATATAGCAAGTGCTCAATAAAGGTTGATATCTTGATTCTATACCCCAGTCTACACTGCCTCAGGTGTTGCTGGTCCTTCTGGCTATGAAACAGCTGGCTTCTGCTCAGCTCACTGCCCAGCGGGTGCAGTCAGCTTAATAGTCAGAAAAATCCATGTTAACTGTTTCCAACCACTTTCTATAAATGTGTTCCCAGGGGACTCACTCCATGATTTCCCTTGGCACCAAACTGAAGTTAACCCCAGTCTACAGTTTCTGCATTAATTCCTGTTGAACTTCATAGAAAATGCATGTAAAATTCACCTCCCTGCTGTGGTTGGAGTACTTCTTCAGTCTCTTTGACGTTTCAAGATGACAGAGAATGGTCTTCCTAAAGGCATAACCTCAGCTGCAGCTCAACCGTCTGAACAGAATTGTCAAATTGTCTCAAGTAATCCCAACTTGACTTCATCCACTGCTGACCATTCCCCTCTTTGAACACTTCTAATTAAGCACAGATGCTTAAGAGACCTCACTGGTGAAGAGTGAGTAAAACAAGGGAAGAAGACACATGGTACCTCAGCCTCATCTGTGACTCCTGTCACTAAGTCACCTGTCCCATTCTTATTCAGTCTTTTACAGCTAATGTAGAAGCTCTTGTTGACCTTGAGGTTCTTGTGTCATTTCCGAATCTCATCAGACTTTGGTTTTCCTCACACCAACCCTGCATGCCAGCACAGTGTTTCTGAAATCTTTTCTAACCTAGCCCTGCTTCCTTCTCCTTATGCTATCTTTTTTGCATTGGAGCTCTGTCACGTGTTTTCTGCACAGCCAAGCTGGCTTCTAGTGTGTCTGCTTCTCTGAATATCATGGTGGACTGCTTTTGCACTTGGAGATGCTGTTCTTAAAGGTTCCTGAGCTCCTTTGCCTTTAAGCACTGTCTGCCGTGGGTACTCAACTGCCAAATCTCTGAATAAGCCATTATCTGTTCATCTGAAGCACTGCACTCTGCATTTCTCTTTCCTCACTGTGTTCAAGATTTTGAACTCTCTAACATACAACCTGTCTGCTCTTTCCTCATTTGACTTTGATTCAGAATCTCCCTCTCTTGACTGACCAATTTAAGTTTGTCCTGACCATGTTGACCAGGTAATGTTGTTCTTGTCCCATCTCAGCAGGTAGATCCCATCACCCTTCTGCAGTCCTTGATGCACAGAACTGGTCCGATGGTCATGCCCTGGGGCACATCCTCACTGCTGCTTAGCATGGACCTGTTGTGTCCAGAGGTCATCAACCCCTTCTTCATGCTCAGTGGCACAAATCCAACTCTACTTGTGGGCCTAGACCTTGCCAATGTGTGGGTCCCTCCCTGGCACCAGCCAAAAGTCAATAGTTTCCTCCCTTGGCAGGAGCTGGCTGTAGACTAAACCTCAAACACACTTCATTGGGAACAGTGGACAGGAATTGTCAGAAATGTGTGCTAGATCTTGCCCAGAGAAGAAGCCTCCTGTGGTGGCCCTTTCCAGGCAACCACAAGCAGTCCAAGGTGCCTAGGGGAGTTCTTAGGATACCCCAGAAGCAGAACCGAGACATGGGTACACAAACACTTCTCTCTGTTTGCTGTGCTGTTTGGATGTTACTTTTAAGTAATGCTGAACCACCATTAATGCCACCATTTTGGTCCTAGATTCTGGGGCTTGAAGTACATGACAGCTGAAAAGAAAACCAGGGCAGCCAGGGTATCTGTTACTACTCTGTGAAAAAATTTATTTGACTTCCTTACAAAAATGAAAAAAATTTGTCTAATTCTACTGTGTGAAGCTTAGTTGAGTCAGTTGCAGGTTGCTACACAGTCATATGGAACAGGATCATTTGGTTTTCTTCTTTTTTAAACAGCAGAAGCAAAGATCTCGTCTCTTCCTGGTCATGCAGTGCCACTTTCGAAGTAGGACACACAGAATGAAGGAGATGTGATTTGGGGGTTGGTTGGTTGTTGGTTTGGTTTGGTTTGGTTTGGTTTGGTTTGGTTCAGTTTTCCCATTGTGTTCTTGAGAGTAGACATGAGGGTAAAGGGAAGAAAAGCTCTTTGCCGTGGGTCACACGTGAACTTGGTAAGAGACGTATAGATGAACGAACTTTTATTTGAGACAAGTGCAGTAGAACTTGGATACAGAGAACTCAGAGAAATGGAAAGGTCCCAAAGAGCAGCAGTAGGACTAGTTAGAGCAGTATGAGAATCCAAGTTGGAAAGTGGTTTTTTTGTTCCCTTTGTGTTTAAATACAGACCACAAGGCCAGGACTCTCCCCTGTAAAGTGATTTCAATTTAGGTAAAAAAAGCTTTCTATCCACAGACTATTTTCTTTCCTTGATTTTACTTCTGCTTCTTCAGTGGACAATTGATGCAAGCGAACACAGCACACGCACAGTGTGAAGCCAACAAGGCCTGAAAGTCTTCAGGACACTGAAAAGTAGGTGTCCAACACTCATTTTAAAAACACCTTTCATTGTAAGAGAGGAAAAAAGTACCTGAACTTCTAGTGCTCGCTAACATCCTTGGGAGTGCTGTCATCCTGGATGATCCTTATCTAATGGAGGTATTGATCCAGATCTGTCTGTTGGGCCCACAATTTCTCTTCATTCTGAAATCTAACTTGGCACAGTATGTAGAGAGGCTATTTTCCAGTGAGAATACACACCAATTCACTTAGCTTGCCTTGCTGTATTCCAGCTAGTTATATTCAATATGTATATCTGAGAAATGTGCCCAAAGGCAGAATTAAAACGTTTCTGACCATGGGTGTATGAAGCCTTAATGTTTTATGAATGGAGTGATAATATGATGTCTTTATATTTCTGAAATTAAATTCAGTTGAAAAACCCTTTAGTGCTGGTGTCTTCTGGAATAACTACAATAATGACTTCCCTATTCAATTAACCTCTTCTAAAGTACTGTATTAGTGATTGTGGGTCATCTCAATGGGAATGAAATTGTAACAGGGTAAAAACATAAGTGACAATGGCACAAGTTTGAAATTCAATCAGAAAATCACCATTAAAAGTACTTCAATGTCCCTGTGCCAGGAAAAAAAGTCTTCATTAGCATAATTATGAATTTTGTTTCAAGTGAAACTTGAAGACTAATAATGATGGATTTAAGGTAGGGACTGGTGATGTTGCAGAGTTTAGTGGAATTTAAAACAAACATGAAGTAGTTGGTTCTACAGTTGCTTGGCTGACTGTTTCACACAAATCTACTCAGCTGTTGGTGATCACAACCAGATGCTGACTAGAAATTTGTGAAATTCAGCATCTCTCCTTGCACAACAGTTTTCATTAGCACAGTCCTCTCTGGAACAGTTATACATTAACTTTTAGAAATATTTTGCATTAGTCATACTTACATACAGTCTTTTTAAAAATTAAATGGCACGTTTCTGTAATTATGGTTAAGTATTATTAAAATCCACTGACATGCTAAATAGTTCTCGTACTTCTGACTCTCTGAAAAGCTTTTTTGTTTAGGAAAGCACTTTTCATTTTCCTGAGAACTGCCCTTACAGCACTCTAGAGTCACTGTCAATGAATGAAAACTGTCAGCTGTAAAAATTGACACAAACCTGATTTCTGAAAGTTATTATTTCTTGTTTTAGGTAGGTCAGAGTCTATAAAGAGAAGTAGTTGTTATATAAGTATTTAATGAATATGTTACTCTTTTGCTATAGGATTGTTATTATTCACCCCAATATTTATGCTCACATCACAATTAAATTTTGAGTTACTCAGAAATGTAGAGTCCTTTCCTGAAGTTACTTGTTTGCAAGTCTGCTCAGTCCAGCTGTCTAACTTCAGTAAGCAAAAGAACTGAGGGTCTGTGTTTCATTATTTCTTGTTATAGGAATGAATCATACTTGGAAAAAAAAAGACAAGTGTCCTCAGACTCATTGTGATACAGATTCCTGAGTCACTAGCTGCTTATTCTAAACCCTGTTGCCCAATATGGTTTTGTATGTAGGTTGTGGTCTTCTCTTGGCTCAAGCAAAAGGAAACCAACAGATTTTCCCCCTGCCCCAGCTTTTGACAAGTGTAAATTCTACTTTCTCCTAACAAATTCCTGAAGTCAAATGTTGTCCATGCTGATGAGGATAAGAAAATCTAGATGCAGTGGGAGTAGGACAGGGTTTTGTTGGATGAGCCTGCAGCGGAGTACTACAGCAGCTGCCTGGGCAGCACCAGTGGAAGAGGGAGGTGAAGGTCTGTCAGTATCAGGCAGGCAGGGCACAGAGTGGGTCCTTCACTCTGGAAATTCTCTGCCCAGAGCTCCTCAGACAAAGACAGCACTGGTGATACAGTACTCTTACTACTACAACATGGTAAAGGCAGAGGATTTCTTCTGTGGAAAAATCGTATATAGAGCCTATCCACAGCAATCAAGAGTTTCATCTTTTGCAAAACTGCTTCTTCGGGATTTCCAGCTTTCCACTGAAAGGAGGTTGTTGTTTCTGATGTGCATTGGGCAAAAGCGAATCCTCTTGTCTTTCAGTTCTTGCCTTATAGACACTTTCAGTGAAAAAATCCACACCCCTCTTTGTGTTTGCTCTTTCTCTCTGTCTGTTCCTTGTTGTCTTAAAACATTACAATAAGCAGGAGCATCAGGGCATCATGAGTCCTGAAGGAAGAACACTGAAATATTGTCAAGATGCTCGTATTTCACAAACCTTTAAACTCCTAATCATACTCCAGTTTCAGCTTTCCTAATTAATATAAGAGAGGTTCAAATGCTAATCTATTGGTAATGAAAACTGGATGCCAAATTAATCCTTTACTGTTTATAGTTTATACTTGTTCTTCCCTGTCTCCTATCAGACTCTGTTTACACAGTACTACTCCAACCCTGCTTAGAGAACTGCAAAACACACCTGGGATATTTATATTCCTTCTAAATCTAGACTTCAAATGACATCATTATCATTTTTATATGTTGCTTTCCATTGTGGGTGTTATTTTGGGGGGATATCTCATCTGACCTTGATAAGAATATTGTACGTGTTATCCATTACTAGAAAAAAGTAATAATAGACTCTTTGTTTTTTAATTTAAAGTAATTTGAACTAGGATAAAGGTAAAGCAATATTTTTGGCTATGAATTATTATTTATTTACATCTCACCAAAGTTTTATCCCTAGCATGCCGTGGTTGGGTCATATGCCTTTAAGTATGCAGGCGAAACACATGAATTGAAAATTCTGTTGACAGGTAAATGTGAATCATCTTTTTTCATTTAAAGGAAAATAATCAAGCTCTTTTCAAATAATATAAAATGCAAAATGATTGCCTTTTGGGGAGGAGGCAGGCTTATCAGCATCTCTTCTATAGAAAATGATTTCCATTTTGTAGCTGAAGGAACACATGCTGCAGCTTATCTTGTCACTTGACTGCAGTTTCAGATATTTATTAACAGTTGATTTCCTGTAGATGTGGTTCTTTCCTGTTTCTCTTCTCTCATCTCACCAATCAGTTATTTCCCCAAAAACTACATCTGCCATTCTTTTTCATTCTCATTTCCTTAATGAAAATTATTTTATTACTGGTTTTGACAAAGCATTTCTAATGAGTGATACAGCCCTGGTTCTGTATATGATTATAACAATCTGTATTTGAGGCCCCACTTTCTCCCCTATTCCACCTTCCCTTGGTCATTTTTATCAAAGCCCATGAGACTGAGATTGCAGTGAAATACAGAAATGACAAATTATGTCTTCAAGAGAAAATTTGATATTCATTAGAGATTTACACAGAATATAGGCATACCTGGGTGTAAGATACACAATTGTATACAGCATCTTCAAGAAGTCTACTACAAAACTAGAGGCCAGTTGCACATTAGCATGATGTCCTAGGAACACAAATGCACTACATTTATGACTGGCAAACTCCAGAGTCCTGTAAGTTATTACTCCACAGCTAGGCTTTCAATAATTATTAAAAAACAAACAAAAACAAAAACGCACACACACAAAAAACCAAAACAAACAAAACAAAAACAAAAACAAAACCAACAAAAATAAAACACACACACACACACACACAAAGGAAAAACAAACAAACAAACAAACAAAAAACTACTTTCCCCCTTCTTGCTTTAGGTGTACCTGCTTGCAATTTTCATAGTCTTACATCTTTCACTACTCTGCTCTGGTCTTTGATGTATGTTGGGTTTGCATTGTTCTTTTTTATTACGATTCATCTTGCAGTAACTGGAAAGGGTTGTTCATAATGTACCCCCATTTTTAATTAGGATAATTAGATACACTAGAAAAGGTATCTTCTTTGATCACAAATTGATAAAGCACAGCTAAGACGTGGCCAGCTACTTAAAATGCCATTGTCCAGACAGAAAAGATATGTATTATAAAAAATTTGTTCCTGGAGGTAGAACTACATCTCGGATAATTTGCTGCCATGAGAACTGATCACATTAAATATTCTTGCTTTCTTGTTTTACTGTACTGCTTACCTCTTCAACTTGGTATTCTAAAGTTCCTGCTATGTAGCTGCCTAAGATTGTTCTTGTCAAAATCCCTTTTATCTGTGAAACAAATCTGTGAGAAAAGTGAGCAACCCGCAAAAGAAAAAATATTTGTTCAGTTCTTTTAAGGTTATAAAAAGCCATTACTCATTTGTAAATTATACCTATATCGTCACAATTCCATGTGACAGCAGGTAGAAAAAATCCTACATGACTGTTATTTGTATAGAAATAAACAGGTATGAGAAATCGTCTATTGGGAAAATAAATAAATAAATAAATAAATAAATAAATAAATAAATAAATAAATAAATAAGAATAATAATCATGACATTGCTGCTTGGAAAACTGAAACCAATGCTTGGACATTATTGGACTGTCTTGAGTCTTGGAAACAGAAATAGTTCAGATGAGATGAGATGGAAGAGCCCTGTGACAGTAGCTGTTCACAGAGTAGGAGAGACAGCATAAGGACACCATTCCTTCTTCAGCACCAGTAACACTGGGGTGATGCAGGCAGAAGTGCGGAGTCAGGCTTTGAACCTTCTAAGCCTATTATTGCAAGCACTGCACACACAGGTTCATTTGTATGAATGCGCCTTCAGCCCTGGTAACCACAGAAGTCTCCTACTGAAACCCTGATTTCCCTGTTAAAGAACAACACGTCTGGCTGCGCCTTCCAGATGGTTAAGCAATAGCTTTTACAAGATTCTCTGGCCTGTTTGAGCAGTGACAGGTACAGAACTAGAGGAAAGGAAGCAGGTAAATGACATAGGCTGAATGGATGTAGTAGGTTTTGAGCATATCAGCCTCTGAATCTTGTTAGTCCAAAGATAAAAAACAGATGAAATCGTATGTTTGTTTATAATCAGTTCAAATACTTAAGCCTAATAAGGCAAAACAAAGCAATATTTTGCAGTACATCATACTAAGCACTCACTACTTACACTAGTAACCAAGCTGAAATGAGCTGTGTGATGAGTCATGTCAATTAAACATAATAATTCAGCTCTTTGGTTTTATGAACACGTAAAAATTCACAGCTCTCTAATTAAAATTTTGGTCTTAAATTATGTATCATAAATATTTAGTCATTTATAAACGTTTCCTTAATAAAGTAATTTAATTGTTAACCTATTACTGCAACAGACAGTACATTGCCTTATTATAATTTGACTTTCTAAAATAGTGCTCTGGTTTTGTCTGGAATAGAGTTAATCTTCCTAGCAGCTGCTATAGCACTGTGTTTTGGATTTAGA
The DNA here is from genome assembly GCA_013399365.1 of Pampusana beccarii. Classification (NCBI taxonomy): domain Eukaryota; kingdom Metazoa; phylum Chordata; class Aves; order Columbiformes; family Columbidae; genus Pampusana; species Pampusana beccarii. The sequence goes on along the minus strand of VWYH01004070.1, from coordinate 40,188 downwards.
ATGAAAATCATGTTGATAATATGCTGGCGTTTTAGTTTTTGCTAAGTAGTAGTTAAGGACTTTTCAGCTTCTCACACCTTGCCAAGCGGACAAGAAGGTGTGAGGGGGCACAGCCTGGACAGCCAAACTGGCCAAAGGGATATTCAAAAACATGTGGTGTCATGCTCAGTAGAAAAGCTGGGGGAAGAAGAAGAAAAAGGGAGGCATTCAGAGTTATGGCGTTTCTGTTCCAAAGCCACCATTAGGTGCGATGGAGCCCTGCTTTCCTGGAGATGGATGAAGACCTGCCTGCCCACGGGCAGTAGGGGATTAATCCCCTGTTTTGTTTTGCTTGTGTGCACTGCTTTTGCTTCACTGTCTTTATCTCGATGTCACTTTTACTCTTCCAATTCTGTCCCTCATCCCACCTCTGGGAATGAGAGAGCGGCTGTGTGGTGCTTAGCTGATAGCTGAGGTTAAACCATGACAAGTAGCTTTTGCAAGAACTTTCAAAACAAATTAGTAATTGTGAGGATCTTTTTGCTCTGAGATATCCAAAGGAGGATTTATATTCTGTGCAAGGTAGTGGCTTTAACCAAGCTGTGGCTGCAATTTTCTGAAAATGTGACAGCTTCTAAAATTATTACATGTTTAGTACTATCAGCTTTCTTATATTTCCATGTTGGTAAGGAGTTTTCTGTCTTAGTGTATTTATCACAAGTTAGCAAATACTGGCATGCTTAGAAAGCCAAGGAATCTGATCTCATTGTGCTATTTAAACACTAGAATGCTAGCTGAACAAAAGCTAACTAGTACCTTAAGGAAATGGTGCGAAAGTGGAGTACAAACTATGCAAACTTCAAAGTTTAAAAAAAAAAAAAAAAAAGGGAAAAAAGGCTATCAAGACAAAAGTGTCTGACTATGTGGTAAAAAGAGTAATATAAAAATTTGTCACACGTTGCAAAGAAAAGTATTTTGTTTTATCAGCATTTTCTTTATAAAGCAGAGCAGCTACTACACTTAAGCTTTTCAACATACTGTAACTAAAATGTACTGGATAAATAATTAAACATTAAAAATGTTTTTGTTTGTTAGAAGTGACAAAAAATGTCAAATTAGGTTCTCTTGGGTTTTCATTCAGTCTTCATCATCTGAACCCCAAGAAAAGTAACACATCTTGTGATTTAGGTTTCCGATACATCAAAACTTTAATGTTTCATGGGCTTTTTCTCGCTAGATTCATGCAAATACTTAAATAATGTACATGATATGAAGAACAAATTAACTTTTCCTTTTGGCCAGTTATACACTGGAAAAATATATATACCCTGTAGTATTTCAGTTTTCTCAAACCACTACTGTTGTGTTGACTCTTGGCATGAAATGAAAAACTGCAATAATCTATCCCACAAAATGTTCTTTGTTATTTATTTCATTCCATTACCCACCTGTGGCCTGAGCCATTTATTGGCATGGGACTCCTTGGCAATGAGCATTTCCATGAATCTATCTTCCCTCCTCTTTGGTTTTAAGGATTTATGTTCCATCTTGTAAGATCATCAAAAATACATAGGTGCAAAGATTTTCCTTAAATAACTGCCTATTAACTGGATGAATTGGTCTTCTTCAGTACAACTAAACTACAGATAGATAGTCAAGTTTTGCCCTAGGAGATGTAGTTTTAATACCCCTTAGCTGAGGACTGTGTTAGACCTGTTTCTTGACAAAGTGCTTGTGCCATTTCCCTATTATCTAGAGCTGGGAATTATCAGCTGCTTCATAAGGGAAGAGTGAGACAAAAGATGTGCATAGGAAGACATTGTAAGCACATTAGCTAGGGAGGAAGTTTCTGGTTCTGAACATATGTCTCTAGTGTGTGCCTTTGTCTAGGGAAGAGGTGGTATAGTAAATCTTTCTTATCATTATTTTTTATTGGTTGGCTTGCATATCCTCCATCTCACTCAATCCATCTCAATTTGCTGAATGCCAGAAATTTTATTCTTTTAAGTGTTCTTCACTCTTTGTGTAGGAAATAAAAGTACTTGGACTTATTTTCTTCCCTCAGATGTAAACAATTATCTTCCTTATTGCAAATAAGAAATTAAAAATAGAGATAAAACAGAGTTGAAAAGACATCTCACAGATTTAAGCAAACGGAAAGCAATGAAAACTAAAGAGTTAAAGCTTTTCAGAGAAGCAGCAGATGCCTATAGATCTCAAGATTGATTGAATTTAGTTGCTGCTTTTATGAAATTTATTAGCCTTGGGCAGTAGTCTCAACTATATCCTTTATTTTGGTACTTTTAGAACAACAACACTGTTGTTAATGAGTGAAGTAAAGCAAGAGAAGAAATAATCACAAATACTAAAGTTATTTGCAAGTGTTCTAAATTCTGTTAACCAACAGTAACTGAATTATATAATGCATTATTCACATTTTTGCACCCTGACCTGAATAATAACTTGTCATATGGTCTTGGCTGAATACTCTGTCCCTCCACTCACTCGATAAGCAAGGTACTTTCCAGGCTGATGTATCTGCATGGCACAGCTTGTGCTATTAAACCTCCTCTGTGCTCCCTAGGTATAAAGTATGGGTTTTTCTCTTGTTTGTCTAGCAAGCTGCAGGCATATATTAGGCAGGGTTCACTTTCCTAAGGTGGGCACCTAATGCTATTTCCAATGTACTAAAATATGTGAACATTCACATACAACTGGCAGACATGACATAATGACTGGGGGGGACTGTCCCGCTTCAGAGTGTCAACTAGTGGGTAAGCAAGACAGTGAAACAGACGTCTATGTTTAGGCAAACGTCTCCTGCCCATCTGTTTTTCTGTCACATAGAAACCCTGATTACTCTGGTGGCCTACTATGATTCCTGGGATTCCCAGCACCAGTTGCTGTAGTGTTTTGGGTACCTTGTGCTTGCAGCTTGCTTCTCCTAGCGTGTGAGATAGCAAACATATGCAGATACAAAAATGTCATAATTCTGAAAATAATTAAGTCATTCTTAGTTAGCGCTATGTTACACTGCATCCAAGTCTGCCTCCATCACTTCTGTTTCCTCAGAAATAGAAGAAAAATGCCAGTATACAATGTCCTAACACTGTGGAGGAAGGGGACAAAATCAGAGGCATAGCCCGACAAGGCATCAAAATCTTTATCTTGATCTTAACCTATAAGAGTGATGTCATAGATGGTGTCCAGTAATGTTGATTTCATTAAAAATTGATTTGTTATTTTGCCTACTGTTGTTTACCAAACCTTAGTACTAACTGTTAACAATTATGGTGATTTAAATCTAAAATTGGATAATTTGTCTGCACTGAATTAGAATTTAGTTGTTGTTTATGTCCAAGATCACTGGCTTCAAAGTTGAATTATTCAATTTCTATTAATTTCTGCAAACGAACAGGTACAAGGTTTTAAATATTTAGTGTTTTTCAACAATATTATAACAATAATTAAATTCCTTTGCACTTATTCTTTGCATGGAATTAGAGAATGGTTTGTATTGGAAGGGACCTAAAAGATCATCTAGTTCCAACCCCCTTGCCATGGGCAGGGACATCTTCTGCTATATCAGGTTGCTCAAAGCCCCAACCAATACGGCCTTGAATACTTCCAGGGAGGGGGTATCTACAGCTTCTCTGGACAACCTGTTCTAGTGTCTTGCCACCCTCACAGTGAAGAATTTCTTCCTAATATCTAGTCTAAATCTACACCCTTTCAGTTTGAAACTGTTACCCCTCATCATATCACTTCACCCCCTGATAAAGAGTCCCTTTAAGTACTGGAAGGCTGCCATAAGGTCTCCCCAGACCCTTCTCTAGGCTAAAGAAGTCAGCTCTCTCAGCCTTTCTTCATAGTGGAGGTATTTCAGCCTCACTCCTACACTACTAAGTGTTTGCGGGTTGGAGAGATTTCCTTTGATTGAGAGCTTTTTATGGCTTTTCTATGGAGTTAAATCTCAGTAAAGCAGCTGCTGGTTTCTGGAGTCAAGAGGAAACGATAACAGTGCCCATGAAATTTATCAGGCCTGGATTAACATCAAACAAATGACAAAAAACCCCTATTATTTACTCCTCCTATGATTTGTTTATAATTGAGAAAAAAATTGATGTCCAGCTATGTATCAAACCAAATAAGAATAGATATATAAATTACCAGCAACAGAAAAATATCTCCCTGTTGGGGTAAAGAGAAAGAGAAACCTTTCTTCAAACCCTTTCTCTTATAAGTTATTAGAAAGATATGAATATGAAATGGTGACTATCTGAATTACCTTACATTCTTATTAAATCAAAAAGCTGAACAACACATCAACTTTTCTCTCTTATGTTAATTTTGAGAATGCCTAATGCTCCTGAAAATTAGGCATTCACAGGCTAAACAGGTGTTGTGCAAATTTCTCCAGGCATCAGTGTCAATAATAAGACTGGAGTCATGACCTGAATTTCCTTTTCCAATTTTTATTTTAGTTTGAAACCATAAAACTGATTGTATTAATTCCTTAAAGTAGTTTCAACCAATGGCTGTTTTATTTCTCTTCCCATCTTACACCATCATACACATTCAAAATTCAGCAGCTGTGTTATTGTTTCCAGGCTGTACCAGTCTAGAGAAAAAAGGATCTTGTTTCCTGCTTTAGCTGCTGGAATTAGACTATCACTAACTACATATCAATTGTATTTTGCATGTTTTTAAAAATCAGATAATAATTCAAAAAGTTTTCATTTCCCAATCACTCAACCACGGCAGTGAAACTGTGGAGCTGTTTGTTGTCTTTCACAAGAGATTAAGCTTTGGCCTTCAGCCAGCTAGTCTGAGACAGCACTAGTATAACTCACAACTGGAAGAAGACAATCAATTAATCAATACTATAATTTGGAACTGACCACAGCACTAACACTCATAGCTATTAGACTTACTGACTGACACCGCTTAGGATTAATGAGGTAGCAAAAGCAGACAAACTAAAGATTCGTTTAAAGACTTTTTTGTTCTCAGATCAAACTGCCCACTCTATTTTGTCATTTTTAAACTTATATATGTCAGTATGAAATACTAATGTAAATAAAGAGTATTGAAAAGTGCAAATTACTTTATCACTGATGGATTAGGAGCCAACTCCTTCATAGATCAGCTTGTTGGTTTAAGGTAAACTAATTCAATGCCAGAACCCATAATGTCTCATAAGAAAATATAAAACTGCATTCTAGAGAAAGATGGCATTTCCTATTTCCTTGGGGTTTTTTTGTTTGTTTTTTTTTTGAAGTCCAAACGTAATGGCTTCAGGACTTCCTTCCCAAAAACATTACATATGATTTATCACAGGGCTGTTGACACACAGCTTTTTTGAAGAAACAGAACTGTGTCTCATGTTAGCCTTCTAAACAGCATAAATAGGTTTTGTTTAGTTTCTCAGCAGACCGAATACTGCCTCACCAACAACACTGTAATTAGGTAAAGCAACAACAAGACTGAATTGAAATTTAACTTCTATGCCTCAGTCCTGTAAGGTTCTGCCAATCTACTAGCAAGGCTCTCTTATGCTTCCATATTTGGTCTGTCTTCATGGGGATGACAAGGAAAGCAATGTGTTCACAAGATATTCAGGAATAGTTAATAAATAGTTTTGATACTGCAGCCTCTTTCATCTGTATCTTTTGAGCTGAGCTGCTCAAGGGTACACTCTAAAGGTATGTTATGATACATATCTAATTCAATGCTTTAGAGTAAACAAGGAAAACTGTCACAATACAATGCATGCAGACTATACTTGCAGTGTTTTCTAGAATTATTTGGGACTTTTTTCAGATATTTCTTTATCCAAGAAGAAATAAACAAATACATTAACATATTCAAGATTTCAATCCTATCTTGGGAATTTTCTCAGGTTTAATCTTGTCTCTTGTAGGATAAGAGGAAGACAGGCTCTGTAGCATTTTGCATGTGAAGGTGAGGTAAAACCACCTCAGTCCTAAGTGACAGGGTAATCAAGTCCACATAAGATCCAGCTGACAAAAAAGTAGCTGCTTGCAGCCCACTGGCTGATTATCATGCTTTCTTATTACGCAGGAACTGCTTACCTTGTCAGTACCTTTCACAGTTCTACCTGTGTGATTGCTTTTGCAGCTGGTCATGTCTCAGCTTTAAGCTCAGAAGCAGGAGTCAACACCTTCTTAGAGCCTGGAAAAAAACTGCCACAGTTAAAAGCAGCTCCTTTCTGAAAAACCAAGCTGTAATTTCCAAATGTCTGTGTTTAAGAATGATACCTGATGAAAACATTCTTCAGCAACAATAGTATCACAGATGTAGTCTACAAAAGCTTTCCTTTTATGAACACATAAAAAATTTCAGAATGCTACCATAATGGAGCAACAAAATGATCAGATTCTCTGGCTTAAGAAACAGTAAATCAGTCTTCTGGAAGACCTGAATTTCCCCAGTGAAAACAAACCTTTAAAAACCAGTTAGCTATAGGACAACTTTTTTTTTTTTTTTTTTTTTAAACCTTTGTGCAGCCTCCATGAGTGGAAGAAACACCAAGAATTATCTTGGTGACCTCCCTGTTAAAGATACAATATGATTTCTGTTTATCTTTTAATACTTAATGATATTTTTTTTAAGTAGACGTCAATTTTTACATGAAAAATTGGCCATGTTGTAGATTAAACAAACAGGTTGCCTTCCAGTTTACATTAATGCCTGTGTATAGTGCCTTATTCACTGGCTTTGGGGGTTTTTTTTAGTAATTTTCTACCTCCAACTTCTGGTCAACAATGTTTAAGATTTATTTTTTTTAATTGGAAATAGTAAGGTTGTTTTTCTTTTATTGAAAGCTCAAATTTTATTGCAATTACTAGTTTGCAAGAGCTATGTCATGGAGAAATAGGTGATACATTTTGGGACTCACAACTCAATTCAATATAGGAATGACAACTGTGAAGGAGAAAGCTTGTCTTTCTTTTTGCATGGCTATGCTCTGAATTGCATGTTTCTTTGGCTTCCGGATGTTCATTTTTTAGTTACATTGCTATCTTAACCAATTTTTGCATCCAATTTACAGAATGCAAACTCTGTTTCAGGTTACTAAGACCCAAAACAGGAGCAGAGATGGGGAAAACAGGGAAATGTCCACCCAGGCACAGATTTTAACTAAGACTTTCTGGTTAGCCCATATACAGTTAGTTTACATATAGTTTAGATAGATTGATAGATGAATCAGAGTCACATATTAATTGCCAGTACTGCTGCTATATCATTGCCTACTCTCTGTAGCTGACCCAGAGCAACAGTAGAATATAGACTATGTATATATAGCAACAGCATCAGTACTTCCCAAGACAGATTAGTTTACCAACTGTTTTCCATGGTCAGCACCAGTACTGTCAGAATCCTATCTAGGGAATTTCTCTGCTTGAGGTTGCAGTTGACCCAAATCAATTGTTTCTGGTCATCCTAACCCATGCTATGCTTCTTCATTGGTTCCCCAGTGTCTTCTCCATATACCAAAAGCCAGTCCTGCTCTCAAGCTTGATGTCCCTCGATGGCCAGCAATGGGCCACTGCTGTTTTTTGTAGCCCAGGGCCTCTGGTATCATGTTGTTCCTGGCCTTTCAAGGTCTCATACCATGTCTGAACTCCTCTAGGCTGTATTTTTATTTTAATGTCATAGACCATTCTACACAGAATAACTACTTGGCTTTATTATCTTTTAGTCCCTATGCATATATGTATTCCAGAAATGTTTTAACAGTCTATATTACACTGCACAGATACATAGAGCTAAAACTCAGATAAATTTACCTGTTATACTTAGGTGTTGTGAAAGTATCAGGCACAAGATTGTGTAGGTGTTAATATGAGAAAGCCACCAGATCTGTTTTTTCTTAAGCTTCAGTCTCACAATTTAAGCTTTTTGGCCACTGAAGGGAGCTGTTTTGACTTTGCATAACCCAATAAAGAAAAACAGTAGCTAATTTTAGTAAACCTTATTGATATAGTGGCTAAACCATACAGTCTACAGACAGAAATATTTCATATTCTTGTCCTGTATACTGCCAAACATCCTGAACAGGCTTTTTGTTAAGATTTACAATATGATTAAAAAATTGTTAAAGGCTTACGTTTTTGTTTCTGCTTTAATGCTGCTGGTTATTTACTCTGGCAGGGAGAAAGTGGTATTGTAGTAAATGGCTGTAATTGCTCTGACTACTATTAGTTGGTAGAACAGTGTTAGAGTATTCTTTAATTTATCATCTTACTGCAAGCAGTAAGTAAAAGACCCTGTTGTTACTGCTACAAAGAAACTTTGGAGTGGAAAAAGCTGCTGCTCTGTATGATGACCATTGACCAGTTCTCTGGATACACTTAGGCACACCTGACTAAAGCTTACATTGGAAAATGGATTGCTTCAAGTAATTCAGAAGACCTAACATATAGTCTACCTCATTTATTTTTTCAAAGATAGTGGAGTCAGTCATCCCAGCAATGTGGCAACATTTTTCTCTCTACATATAGGAGACGAAGAAAAAAAAAAAATTAGCTGCCTCTGCTGGTACTGTACTGAATATAATCAGCCTGTTTTTCCTTTCTCCAGAAAGCAGAGTAGGGAAAATCTGTGACCCGGTTTAGTTTTTCTATCCTGTTGTCTCATCGTCTTTTCCCTCCAAAATGTTTTGGCTCTCTGAAAAAGATGCATGTATTACCTCAAAGCCTGCATAACTTAAAAGAACAAAGTGGGATAAAGACAGGTATAGCATAGAAAAAGGTTTTTATACAATAATGAAGTTAGCATCCCTTATAGCTGTATGAATGTTATGAACAGGTTAACCAAGAATATGCATTTTACCTAATTCCAAACCATTATTATTATTATTTTATTATATTATCATTATTAATATTATTTCAAGAAAAGCTCCACTTCAGTTCTTATTTTCTTCTCAGTTCTGAACAATAGTCATCCAGAAGACCTCACTCTATTCCACAAAAATTGTACTCAACTGTACTATGTATAGTATATGATTAAAATGGATTTAACTGGTTTGGGGGTTTGTTTTTTGTTGTGTTGTTGTTGTCGTTGCAGTTGCTTTTGTTCAGTTTGGGTTGTGATATTCTTTGTTTCTTTGTTTCATTTTTTATGAGTCCAAAACTTTTTTTTTTTTTTAATATTCTTTCATTAGAATTACAATAATGTGTAGGAAAAGATATCCAGGACATACTTGCAATTAGTAATGCAATTCCGTCTTCCGCTTAAGCTCTCATGACACCTCCAATTTCCTCCTTGGGGAGGAAAGCAGAAGGAATTACACACCAGAACAGACTGACCTTAGAATTTGAATTCAACAAACAATTCTGTTGGCAACACACAGGCAGGAATAGACTCCAGATCACCCGCTTTAAACCATGCTGGTGCCCTCTAAGGCTAATTGGAGTTGCTTTTTTAAAAAGACCAGTTCAGAGTATAATCCCAAGGATGCAGTTCTGTCAAGTATGGTGCTACTGTTACCAAAGGGACTGTTCAATATACAAATGTGCTTTAAAATTACACTAACACTCCTTAGCTCCTGTCAAGTCCTGGGACAAGTTCTGTCAGTTTGGGGATTTTACTATATATGTATTTCTGAGTATGCTTTGTTAAAATTACGCCTGTATCACCAAGCTTCTGTGAAGAGCTTGGAGAAAATAGTCTATGTTGCAGCTGGCCTAGCAGCTGCTGTATATGCTTATCTCAAGTGCCTATATTTTCAAGTACTTATTTTCAACGATATGTGGTAATAAATCATTCTCTCACTAGTTTTAATACCTTATTAAGGGTATTAAAATACATTAGCACTTTCAAATTCATTATTATGCAGTGTTTTTCAAAAAATATAGAGAATACTTGAAATGTAAAATAAATGGTTATCTTACTACAGATGTCCTTAGACATTCATCCAGTGACACACTCAATACTACAAGGAAAATAATATTACACAGGTGGTTTCCGTTGCTGAACTAGCTGCTGAATCTTCTAGGTACCTTTTTTATTAATTTTACATTTTTATGTCTTTCTACTGTGCCTTTGCTTCTAAAAAACCTTCTGGCCTGCTAGCAGTGAAAAGTCTAAGCCACACACTCTCATATGCCCATTCACAAAAATTAAGACATGTAAATCACAATGGAAATAACTACCAAGAAATATAACAAGTTGTCCTCTCCTGTAAAGCAAAACAACAATGTGAATTAAAGTTATAACTATAAAGCCAGGTGATTACTTATTTCTGAGAAAACATTTAACACTAGAAAAGGTTTCCTACCTCTTATAATTTTCAGAAGTATTTTGAAATTACACAAGAGTATATATAAAGTATGCCCCTCAGGAATTTGGTTCCCTAATGCATCATTTAATTTTTTTCTTCTTTTTATCAATGACATTCATAAAACTTAACACTGACTTCGGAATCAAAGTGTTAAAATGGTTTTTGAATGAGGAATTAACAACTCTCCTTTTCTTCTGATAAAAAATTAGAGTTTCCATGTAGAAAACCTGATCTCCTATCTTAACCTCTTGGTGGGAAAAACTGAGATATTGCTAGATAGCTAGGAGGTGTCACCAAAAAGATGGAGAAAGATAATGTAGAGATTTTACATAGAGATACTTTTGTGAAATTGATTTCTTTATACTGTTCTAGGTTTGGGGAGTCAATCATTAATTTCCTGAAGAAGTGATCACAGATGCCTGGTTTTGCAGAAATAACATTATGTTTTTCTCAGGCACTTTGAAAAGACATTCGAGTTTCAGAGCTATGACTCTTTTTCCTGGACTATTTTCTGATTCAGGATCCTGGGTATAAAACAGAGTAAAGAACAGATCAGTTGAGGTGGGTCTCCTTTATGACTTGATTGTTACTTAGAGGATATGCCTGAATAGTAGTTCTGAGGATGTCAGTAATTATGTTCTAACATGCATTTAAAAAAAAAAAAAAAATTCTTTGGCATTTTTTTCTCATTAAAAGATAAAGATGATTAAAGCGAATGAGGATATAGGGCAGATAACTTGATCAAAAGACTGGAAGAAGAGGGAAATATTTAACTACCATAAGCAACAAAAGTAGGGGAGATGTAATATCATGTGGGTTTGTACTTACACTTCCTCAGTCAAAAACACTGCAGGTGGATTTTTCCACTCTTTTATACACAAAAATGTCTTGCCTTGTGGATGAGCTTCCTGTACAAACCAGACATCTTTCTCAGTTAACATTTGAGCTTTAGATACAAACGACTGCACCGGTGCCATTACATTCAATGCTACACCAAGTGACATCTTTCTACAGAAATGAAAGAAAAATATTAAATAATTCTATTAGAATTTGGTAGTGTTTTGGAAGAGGGAATCTGGAGGGACTTGGATTTTTTTTTATTTCGGAAAAAATCAAAGGAAAAACTAGTGAAATCCTATATATGAAATTATCGATTTTTTTTCCCACTTTTTTTTTCCAGCCTTGGAAGCATAAAAAATCTTGAAAAAGTATTTGTATGATATTTCAGAACTCAGGTTATTTCAGTAAATATGCTAATGTTGATTTATATTTACACGTACATTTATTCATTTATTATAAACAGTGTACTTGTATACCCTCGAAGTACTTCCACTTCAATTATAATGAATCGCTATAAATTTTTCAGAATTCTAGAAAAGGGCAATAAAGAGGAAACCTTGATACTTTTGCAAGTTCTGAAGGTTAAATCTTGTAAATTGAATGTCTATGGCTGCCTAGCCTGAAGCTCTGTGCCTGTGGAATTCCAAAATTCTGCTAGAAAGAGGATTCAGTCCTGTTAAGTTCTCAATTGTTGCAGTCCTGGTGCTTCATTACTCCCACCCTTCACTTGATGTTTGAAGAACTTGGAAAAAATATACTGATCAGTTCTTCTTTTCCACAGCTGTATATTCAAGCACTGCTCTCAAGCTGCAAAACTGCCTGTGCACTGAATGTTCACCATTGCTAATTAGCTGAATTGTGGTCGAACCTATGTCTAGTGAAAGGCTCAAGTTTTAGTTATATACAAAAATCTTTTTTCTGCATATTTCTATATATATTTATATAGAATTAAAATATACATGTATAAATACACTTCAGTGAATGATCATGCAATAGTCAAGGCACGCTGAACTTACTGTAAATACTAAGGATGCCTTCAGCATTTTAATGTAAAGGACCTTAACCTATCCTATCTATAGTTCAGTGTACTTCTCTTCAGAATTCTTTCTTTTAAATAAATACAGTAATAAAATTATATGATATTTTAATAGGCATATAATAGTAGAGTGCACATGCTGAACATGGATCGTGGTGTCCTTACCAAAATGAATCTCCCTCCTGTGACTTCTTCCTTGTTCTTTCTCTCCTCCCTTTAAACTACAAACATAACTATATTATCAGCATGGAAGACTGCAACACATGCCTGTCCAAATGCCGTGTCATTCATTATTAGGGAGCCATGGACTCTGCTCATCTCAATGAAATTTTATTTTGGGGTGGTAGAATTTGTCTTGCACTGCATAAGCTGAGCTCAGCCTTCTAGTAATATTTTTAGATCACAAATATCACTTATGTAGTGCTTTCTTTTTATCCTGAAGGATCACAGTGTGATTACATATAAAGTACCATCTCCAGGTGAAGTACAGCAACCATTTTAACACCACAGTCAGACATTTTTGCAAAGGGAATTAAAAATATCATACCAATTGAACTCACGGCAACTATATTCAATTTCCTTATTTTTATGAAAATATCTTTATGTCTTTTTAATGAAACTTAGCAATGGCAAGGACATCAGGTTTTTAACCTATCTGAATGAGTTCAGGTTAATGAAAGAACCTCTACTATCATGCAGAAGCAACGATCTGTATTGAGAAAGAATGAAGAATATAGACACAGGCTATTCCCCTGAAAAATATAAAATTTTCAAAAATTTGAATGTATTTACTCCAAAGTTTGTTTTGCTTGGTTCTCTTTAAAATTCTCCTGATGAGTAATTGTCTGCATTATCTGAACTCTCGCTTTTGACCAATGCAAGTTAGCAAGTCATACTTTACCAGAGTTACTAATGTGTCTTCAAAGAACTCATAAAAAATAGGCATAATGGCATAGTATGAAACATTAACCTCTACATCTTTGAAGGTGATTCACTATTTGGACCTTAGATGTTAAAGCAACAAAATCTGCAGAATTCACAGGATGAGCTTCTGCAAAAGTGCTGAGAAACTGCAAAAAGAAACACCTTCATAAGCTTTCTAAAACATAGTATTTATGGTAGAAACACAGGGCATGTCAGAGAATATTAGCATTCTGTATCCATTTTGAGATATCCAAGTACAAATATTTTTAAATGGTGGTAGTTTAATGCTGCCATGGCCTAAAAAAGCCTAAAATTACACGCATATGAAGCATTTTAAAAGGAGTAAAACTGCCATAGTCTACAACTGGCTTTTTCACATCCAGAAAAGGGTAAAATCTCTCTCACGTAGTCCCTTGAAACCTAAGGTAACATACACAAACATTTTGTATTTCTTATTATTCATTCATGGTTCAAGATTCCTGTTTTATATCATCTGCTTTATATCTCTGCTTTTATCTGAACAGCAGTTGAGAAAATAGTGTTTAAGTCTCAAAAACCCAAAACATGAACCTTGCTGAAGCACAGTTTGAATCAACTTGAAGATCCACAATTTTCCACACATCATGGATCACAGCAATATAAGTACTCAATACCATGATGCTCACATGAAAGTGTGGTCAGATCTGAAAAATACCTGAAGACATTGTTTGCAACATGGCGAGGTCCATATTTCTGGCTAATCTTGGGCTGCTAAGAGTTGAGCAAAGTGAGACTGAAAACGGGATTGGGAAATTCTTCCTCCTTGACAGGAAAGACAGGAAAGAGTTTGTCATTGCACAGACTAGTAGTCCCATATAGCCCTTAGATGCACCTGTTGGATTCTGATCACATAAGAAATTTAGTACCTTTTACTTGCAATATTCTGTCACATTACTGGGGAGGAGGAAAAAAAAAAAGGAAGCAAGTTTTGGAAAGGAGTGTTAAAAAAGATACCTTTACTCTGCATGTCCCAGAAGGTACCCTAGACATTTAGTTTATTTTTACAACATTGTTTACCTATTTGCAGTATGGATTATGTACAATGAAGAAAGCAAAATCAAGACCTACTGTACCCTGGAAGTATTAAAATACACTAAATCATATACAGTAGGAAAGAAAATCTCAGTTTCTCTAGAAAGTTCGAAGGGAAAAGACATTAAAACAAAAGGGATTCTTTTTTTCCCCAAAATTGTTCTGTCTTTAATATAGAAAGGAGGAATTTTGTGATAAATACAAGCTTCCTATTATAATAAANTTGTTTGCCACCGAGAAGAGCCTGGCTCCATCCTCGTGACACTCCCCCTTTATATATTTATAAACACTAATAAGGTCACCCCTCAGTCTCCTCTTCTCCAAAGTAAAGAGACCCAGCTCCCTCAGTCTTTCAACTGGGCTCTGGCTCTGGTTAGATGAATTAGGATACTTTTTGATTCATGAAAGGCTTGACGAAAGAGCAAAGCATGACAACAACTTTTCCTCAAATCCTTGCAGGGCATTTATTTCTGTAAAGACAAAATCTGGCATGGCTCCAAAACATTCTCATAGATACAACACCGAAAACTGAATAGGTCTCTATTTTAAATGAGCCACTTTATTTTATAGTTTTTTAAAACTAGCAGTTTTAATAAGAATCCAATTTTATTTATAATATCCTGTTGCTCCTAAAGCAGGCTCTTCCATTGAAAAGAGGTTTCTAATATCACTTCTTAGTGAAAACAGTAAAATATTCCTCTGTACTTATGTGCTTCAGTCACCAGCTTCTAGGCAACACAGAAATACAAACGTGAGAACCTTTCACAAAAGAGCCCTCTAACCTGCTCAGCAGGATGCTATTACTTAGAGGAGATGTGGAAATATTATGTGTGTGCCTATGTAACATTTTTCTCCTAGGAAAACTGTCTGTTTGTCTTTTCTTGTCATTACTGAAAAGACAGTGCTTCTTTATGCTTGCATATATACTCTGGCTTTCAAAATGTTTAATTTTTACAAAATGAAAAAGGCCTAAAAATAATCTGTGTCTAATAATATTTGCAACATTGAGGGTAGGGAGGGGGTGGTGGGGAGAGAAGGTAAGAAAAAAAGTATTTTTAATACAAGAAAATAATTTATCCAAAACTTCACTAACATAAATAGATTTTCTTTTAAAAATATATAAAATTATGTTAATTTTGTAATAAAATTAATATAATTGTTTATCAACTCTAACACTGAGTTCAAGAACTAATTCCTTTTAATTGCATTGCAATGAGTCTGCAAGCGACAACTTCAAAATTTATTCATTTTTTATGTGTATGTGATTTCAAGTGCTGAAAGCATTCTTTTTTTATGCTTTTAGAAACATGTTGGTTAGTGTAGTCTATTCCAACAGGTTAACACTACATTTTTAAACAGCTGAATGACCAGGGATTTCTCATACTGTTGGATGTGCAGTATCAATACTGATATGGGTACTTACTGTATAGGAACAATCTATAATTTGCATGTTCTAATGAAAACAGTTAGAGGGTGGAAAAAACCATCAGATGGACATATGTCCTTGAATTTGAGGAGAAACATCTTTATTTTGAGGGTGACAGAGCACTGGAACAGTCTGCCCAGAGAGGTTGTGGAGTCTCTTTCTCTGGAGACATTGAAAACCCACCTGGATGCATTCTGGTGTGATCTGCTCAAGGGAACCTGCCTTAGCAGGTGGGTTGGACTAGGTGATCTCCAGAGGTCCCTTCCAACCACAACCATTCTGTGATTCTGTGATTGTCTGAATTGACTACAAAATGTGCATCCCATAGAAGAAGCACCAGATTTTGGCTTGAGTGTATTTTTTTAGGTTTAAGATAGCATATCAATGAGATCTACTGATTTTTGGTGCAACAAGAAATTGTATAAACTACTAACATCACCACTTTTAAAGTATAAAATATTTGACTTTAAAAGTAGTTGCACTTCTTTTTAAAGTGACTTTAGAAAGTGATTATTAGTTGCAATTCTTCAAATACAATTTGCTTTGAGTTGTATATTTTCTGCATTATTAATGTATACAAATGTCATGCCAGTCCCTCTCAGTTTATTACTAATTTTGATGCTGACAGAAGTCCTTTGCTCTACTGCAATTACATTTTTTTAAATGACAGATTTTGCTAGCAGTGCTATTACAACCACAGAATGATATGAATAATTTTAAGATGTGATGAAACAATTTCTTATCTTGCTTAATGACAATGCTGCCTATGCAATGTGCCAAATTACCATTAAGGGACATTTAAAATCACTTCAATAAATCTTGAAATGATTTTCAGATATCACTTAATGCCTTCCAGTTGACATAACAAATGAATCATTTCAGATTTCACTGAAAGCTCTTTAGTATATGTCACCAGCCTATTTTGGAACAGTTTCAAAATGTGACAAATTGCAGTAAATCATTCTGAGACACCCCAGCATCATTTCTACAATTATAAAGTATTATGAGATGCTTTGTAAATCATAGTAGATTGCATATCAACTTGTGTTTTTGTCACATAACAGAAGCAACAGAAATAAAAATCTGTCTTAGTGAAACATTGCCTTTTCCATCATATCACTTTGTTTAACAGTTTCTTGTGTTGACACATTATGAGTCTGTGATGAGGCAAAGAGTTAGTTTCTAAATTAATTTGTCAGAAATTTATATTGAATGACGTGATAAGAGAGTCCTCATGGGAAAACTGACCACATTATTGTTGTCTACTGAACAATGTTGGCAGTCTTCAGACACAGAAGCGCTATGGGCAAGAAGGGGGAAATGTTTTTCTAAATTATGTAGCTATTAAAAGCCTATTAAAAGGTATTTATAATCATTAAATGCAATATAAAAGTTGCTGCAATTTATATTTCTTCCATCTGAACAACATATGCAACACAGACCGAGAAAAATTTTTTAACTAGATAATTCCATTTAATTCTGTATATGACTTGCCACTATTCACTGCAAAAAATACAACAACTAAGTGCATAGGTACACTAAAAATGTAATGAAATGCAATTTTATTAATTGCAATATACCTGAAAAATAAAAATAGAATAGAGTATAATAAATAAAAATCCTGGGATTACCACTCAAATTATGATACATGACATTCACTAACAACACCCACTTTTAAAATATTGTTTTCTGGGTCTATTTTCATTTTTTCATCTGCCCACAATTTGATATCCATGTTTGTCTTTTCTTGAACTAAAAGTCTGATTCAAAGGTCAAAACCAAAACCTAAATCTTACATGTCACTTCACTGATGACAATGTTACTAAAGAATCAATTGTGAAAATTTCTTTTTTTCATGGCTGTATCAGGAAGCAAGTACTGCTTCTTCCAGACTACAAGGAATGTCTTTGGATTAAGAAAACCTCATACTGAAAGCTGTTAGCAAACACATACTATTAGAACAGAGACAATAAAAATAAACACACAAATGCATATAATGATTTCCTGAACAGAGGAAGTCTGAGGGAATAGCAATACTATGATCTACATCCAATACTAAAATAATCAGAGAACTGAAATGTCAGGTACAATATTACATGTCCTAGACAAGATTTCTTGCACAGCTCTAACAGCATATTTCATTTCTGACCTGTGAACCCTTCATTTTTTGTCTTTAGACTCTCATGAGCACAGACTCTCAGTCATGAGGAAATATATTCTGATTTTGTGATATAGACAAATGTTCACTGAAGATAAAATTAAGAACTAAACTCACTGCATGTATGACCTAGTACAAACGTCAACACAAATTGCTAGTGGAGAAAGATCGAAGCACTGAACCACCATGACATTTAGTTTCTTAAATTTAATGTCTGGGGTTTTGTTTTTAACTATATTTTCTCTTGTGCTATTCTCTGTTAGCAAAAGCAGGGAAGTCATGTCTTCCAGTGTTTTTGACAGGACATGTCAAAGGTAAGAATAAGCACAGAAAATGAAAAAGGCTCACTATTTTTGTTTTATGCCCAAGAGAACCACTCTTGCCTCTTAGAGCAAAAAGAGGCCTTCCAGGTTACTTTGTCATCATAGACACCTCTCTAGCCTATACAAATGGAACATTTTCTGATATTTGTGACTTAGCAAAAAAGTAATATGTATTGAATTCAACTTCCATCAGAAGTGTATCATTAGGCTAGAGGAAGAGTAATGTTTGCTCCCTAGACTATACATCATGTTCCTGCCTACAGAAATCATTTGTACTGTGAAAAACTACTACAAGAGGATAGCCATCCGACCAACAGCTGCTTTTAAGTGTCTTCTGTAATGTAATTGGAAGGAAGCAGGGGAAGCAGAGGCAAGTGATTGTGTATTAAAAGGTCCATCAAATTTCTGAGAAAAAATAGAAAAGGGAAAGTCCAGTAAGGAAACTATTTTTATTGTTTGAATAAGGTGTTTAATAGCGAGAAAAAAAAAATGTGATATCAAGTTAATTCATATAAACATTGGTTTCAGTACAGCTGATGTACATACATTTTACTTTAATCCATTAGGCTTACCTGAAGTCTGTTTTTTGCTTACAATGATTAGTGTACCAGTTGTCTCTGGAAATTACTTCTCCAGTAATTTTGTTCATGCTATCTTAGTAATGATTTCTTCTGTGGTATTCCTTTGATTTTCTAGAGTTATTTACACTCAGGTACAAGACATTTGATTTTAAAAAAATATATAACAATAATTTTTTAAAAATTATCCCTCTTTACAAAGCCAAATCATCTGCCTTCTTCGAAGCAATCACAGTTTGTCAGCTTTTTCTCCTGCCTTGGAGATATACTCCTTAAGCAGTTGCTCTGTGGCAAATGTACATATTTGCCAGGATTCCCTACCTGAGCTTAACTGACTTTACAAAGTATTCCACTCATTCCCCAGGCCAGCCAAAGACCAATGAATGTAATATTACAGTGACCATAGACTGAAATAATATAATTTGTCAATTATTAGAAGAATCAGAAAGGGAACATTTGGTTTCAAGATTAGCTCTGTGTAAAATCTTGAATTATTTTTGTGCAGAAGCAAATAGACATTGGCAAAGTAAACAGATAGTATTAGTTCAGAAAGAGTTGTGAATGCAAGTCAGGGCAGAAAACAGACATGAGTGACAGACTAGCAAAGTGGACAAAAAAGCAACAAAATGAAATTGCATCCTGAGAAATGAATTGTCTATAGACACTCCCATTCTGTACAGAAAATATTGGGAAATTATGAATGCTGAGAGAAAATCCAGAGTGTATAGGGAAAAATATTGTGGAAAGCACGGTAGATCTAACTATCAGAAATACACTTCCTAAGGATTTTATCTATGGAGGATGATAATTGTTTGACATGAAGTATCAAGGTTTTGCTTCGTCTGTGTTCTTCCTGTACAGTTACAGAAGTGACATTCCTACAAATAAGGTCAGCTGCTTTTGTGGATTTTTGCTAAGCACCTGCCATTAATTGGGAAAGTTGAAATGAAATGTAGTCTTGGCCCACTAGTATATTTGCTTAGCTCAGAGAAGTTTTCACAACCTGCAGAACATTATTGTGTGAGAAGTTAAATCTCTGTTGCTCTTTTTATTAATTTTAATAGGCTACTTTTTCTTTAGAGTCCATAAAGTGCACAGGAAATTCCAAAAGGTGTCAAGACTTATGGCTTGTCTCTATTATCTATGCCATATTAATTTTTAGAGGAATAATATATTAAACTAAATTGAATTAGTTAAACATAACTGAAAATCTCTTAAGATCTTAATCTTCATTGTTTTGTTAACTCTAACATTAACTGACCTGAATATTTTATTATCTTCTGCCTCATGTTAAATTCAAAACAAACTATTCTTAAACAAACAAGCAAAAATAACTATACCTCTTCTGAAAGCAAGTGTAAGAGGAAAAGTTGAATTTCTCAATGTGTTTAAAATGTTTAAAAAATCAAACCATTTATTTGAGGATTTTTGGCACTTCTGATATTAGAGATAGAAACCTGATATGTGGAAGAAGGTTATCAACCAATATTTCTGCTTCCACTGTTTTACTGATCTCCTCCAGCTCCCGAAAAATTGCCATTTTCCACTTGTTTTGTAGAACCAAAGGTAGTTGCTAATAAAATTTCTGTGTGGTTTATCTGAATTGAGTAGGCTTTATGATGTTGACACAACTCTAACATCCAAAGTGCATGCATGCTTCTGTGCTTGGCTCAGTCTCAGAGAATTACCAGTATTTTCGGGAATATATTTTTTTCTGTGCATCCCTCAGCACTAGTAGACCCAGAAGAAGATCTGATTGTCTCGGAGTCTGAACAGAGCCTCACCAAAAGTTAATGTCCACACTCCAGCCCTTATTCTACAATGTTTCCTCATAACCTTTAAATCATATACTTGCAGTTTTTGACTGCGACCCTTTGGATGTTCCCATCCAGCCAACTCCTTATCCATCTAATAGGTCATCCATCAAAACTACCTCTCTCCAAATTAACATCAAGAGATGTTGTGTGGGAGCAAATCAAAGGCCTTACAGAAGTTCAAGCGGATGACATCAGTTCCTCTTCCCCGTTCGCTATGCAGTCACTCTATCATAGAAGACTACTGGATTAGTCAGGCACTATTTGCCTTTGGTAAAGACCTGTATGCTGTCTCTAATAACCTTCTCGTTTTCCGTATGTTTTGACACGTTTTTCAGGAGTCTTGTTCCATGACCTTCCAGGCATGGAGATGACACTGACTGGTCAGTAATTCCCAGGGTGCTTCTTTTTACCCTTTTTAAAAATGGGTGCAATACTCCATTTTCTCCAGTCGCTGAGGACTTTGCCCAACAACCCTGACTTTTGACATATGATGGACAGTGGCTTAGTAACTATGTCTGCCAGTTCCCTCAGGATCATGAGATGCATCTTGTTGGGTCCTATGGACTTCTGTATGTTCATATTCCTCAGATGGTCTCAAACCTGATCTCATCTTACAATGGCAGGCACTTTATTTCACCAGTCCCTGAACTGAGGTTCAGGGGCTTGAGAGATGCACAAGAGTGGCTACCAGTGAAAAGTGATGCAAAAAAACCCTCAGCCAACTCCATGTTGGTTCTTACTATTTCTGCCTTCTTTTTCAGGAGGGGTAAATTTTCTTTAATCTTCTTCTCCCGGTCAACAAACCTCTTGAAACCCTTGTTATTATTCTTCATGCCCCTTGCCAAATTCAGCTTCAACTGTGTCTTAGACTTCCTGATCTCATCTCTGCACATCTGGTCAGCATCCCTGTATTCTTGCCAAGACACATGTCCCTGATTCGACTGCTTGTGCATTTCCTTCTTATGTTTCAGTTGATCAGGAGAATTTTACTCAGCCATGCTGGTCTCCTGACTTATTTGCTTGATTTCTTACTTATGAGAATTCAGAACTCTTGTACTGTAAGAAAAAAGTCCCTAAAGAGCTCCCAGCTCTGTTCTGCTCCTTTAACCCTGTGGGCAATTTTCCAGAGAGTCCCATCCTCCAATTCCCTAAGCAACTGAAAGTTCACTCTCCTAGAATTCAGGGTCTTGACTTTACCCTTCACCTGGCCCATAACTCTCAAGACTGTGAATTCTTCCACGACATAATCACTTCAGGCCAGGCTGTGACACTTGTAATTATTCCATCCATGTTGGTAAACTTCTCCTCTGGTTGGGTTTACTACAACCTGGATTTAAAAATTATCCTCAATGCTCTCCAAGAATCTCATGGACTGCTTACAGCTTGCTGTACCACTTCTCCAGCAGATGTCAGGACCACTGAAGTCCCCCAGCAGGATTGGAGCCTGTGAGTGTGGTGCATCCCGTACTTGAATTAAGAACACTTCATCAACAGGTTCCTCCTTATAGGGCAGCCTGTAATAAGCACCAGATATAAGGTTTCCCTTGTTGGTTTGGCCACTAATTTTCACCCATACAGTCTTAACGCATTAATCACTGTTTTCCGAAGACATCTGTCTGTGGTCAATCCATTCTTTTACACAGAGAGCAACCCCCTTCACCCTTCCTTCCATAACTCTGTCTTCTGAACCGTTTATAGCCACAGATTGCCAAACTCAAGTCATGTGATTCATCCCACCAGATTTCAGTGATTAGCATTTTGATCGTAGATTTCTAGCTGCACAGTGGCTTCCACCTGCTGGTCACTCATGCTGCATACATCGGTATAGAGGCACTTCAGCTGGCCGATCAACCATGTCACCCTTTTAGAGGAACAAGCCCCAATTCCTTTGAGGCATGTCACAGGTGATTCTTTGTTGGTTCTTTAGAACCAAGACAGCAGCCTTGACTCTTTGTTACTGAAAACTCCACGCACTTCCCTCGCTAAATCTAGTTTAAAGCTCTCCTTGTAAGTCTAGCAAGCTTGTTGGTGAAGATCCTCTTTTTCCACTTGGTCAGGTGAATCCCATTACCTCCTAACAGACAACTTCTCAAAGGTAAATCCATGATCACAGAAGACAAAACCTGAAGTATGGCACCAGCCACACTTTCACCAGCCAGGCATTCACATGCTCAATTTGTCTCCTCCTGGGGCTATTTAGCCCAGAGAAAAGGAGACTGAGGGGAGACCTTATTGCTGTCTACAACTACCTGACAGGAGGTTGTAGCATGGAGTGTGTTGGTCTCTTCTCCCAAGTAGCAAGTGACAGGACAAGAGGAAATGGCTTCAAGTTGCACCAGGGGAGGTTTAGATTGGATATTAGGAAAAATTTCTTCATGGAAAGGTTTGTCAGGCATTGGAACAGGCTGACCAGGGAAGTGGTGGAGTCATCATCCCTGGAGGTGTTTAAAAGGCTTCTAGATGAGGTTCTTAGGGACACGGTCTTCTGCTACAGTTGGGTTATTGTTGGACTCAATGATCCTGAGGGTCTCTTCCAACTGAAACTATTCTATGATTCTATGATTCTTGAACCCCTTCCTCTGTCCTCGGGGACAAAGAACGCCACTTGTGCTGCTGATACTTTTCATGTTGCGCCATGGGACATATAGTCTTTTTTTATAGTTCTAAGCTGTCTGGTCACAGTATTATTATACCCTACATGGAACAGTAGGAGCACAAGATAATCTGTAGGGTTCAGCAGCGACATTATGAATGCAACCTCCTGGCAGCCAGCAAATTTCTCTGGAGAAATGTCTGGACAACAAATGGGTATTCCAGTGCCTATAAGTAAAGAATATCCAGTTACTAATACTCTATGTGCTATTCTGGTGGCACTGGTTTAGACGTGTGAGGGTGATTGGATTAACTTCTCATTGTCCACTTTTCCTGGATCTTGTCTCTTATTTACATGCTCTTCATTCTCCAAACCCAGTGTTGTGCCTTACTAAGTGGCACTTTGGGGGAAGAAGGAAGGTTCTTCCTTCTGCCCCAAGCAGAAACAAGGGTCTGATCTCCTTCATCTTGTGGGTGGTTGAGTCAGTCAACTTGAGATTGAATCCAGGCTTACCTCCCCCTTGCTCAGCCTTAAGGTAGGGCTGTCACTCAGATTGGGACAGTGCACAATACCATGTATTGACCTCCTGCTCACATAATAACTGGATGGAAAATATTTTGTCGTCTTATATATAATCTTCTGACCATAGCTATTATGACAAAGAAGCTAGTTTTCCATATTTTTTCTCATGACAATGTCGTTTTAATCAAATATTAAAAATTAATCTGAAAGGCAAAGCACTTGCAACAGTGGTGCCATTGTCTCTTTCTGCAACATGAGCATTGACTTCTTGCCACAGCGAATTATTTACAATACAACACTAGATGAAGTAGTGAAAGCTGAGAATATGCCTCCAGGCATCAAAACACCAGGGGATTAATACTGATGTTTCATTTACATGCAAGAAAGGAAATGTTATGTTGCTCAGCTTCACAAAGGAGCAGAGAAAGAGGGAGAAAGAAATCTATTTTCCTTGCATACATTAAAAAAAGAAAGAAAATAATTTTTCAGACCTGAAAACATTACCCACATTGAATAGCATTCATAGAAAAAAAATACTCCCAGATCAAACTCAGATCTCAGGTTAAATACTAGGGTGAAACCTCACCACCACCACTGTATTCTTTCTGAGTAGTACTGTATCCTTTGTGTCCCTTCTCAGGCTTTGTAAAACAGACTGTAATGTCACCAATCACAATATATCCCTTTTAATCCCTCATGTAACAGAATAAATGTGACCAAGATAAGAAGAATGCTTTGTTTTAGGGAGTTTTAAATAGGTTAAACCACAGAAAAGCTCTTTTCTCCCATGCCTAGAAAAACTCTTCACTGGCTTATTCCTGAAGGGACTGGAAAGCACACTGTCTGGCTTTTATGGCGGCTAATGCTCTTTACTCTAGCAATGGCTTTTTCTGATATGACAGTCAGATTATGGTCTCTAATAAAACATTACAATAATTCTGAGTTCTCGTTTTATCCACTAGATCCAGAAAAGGCATAGCTAATAGTACTTTTCTACCTTTAGTAAAATCTGGGTTTGTGAGTTTGTTCTGCCCAAAGGCCACCAACAGATGAGAATGTAATGTTCCCCTTATTTGGAAAACAGTAATAAGTTAAACACAGGTTTAGTTTCTGATTTTGTTTTTGTGTGTGTGTATGTGTTCCAGTTAGACCAAAATAGTACAAATTATGAAGAATAAACACGATAACTGCAATCTTGGTTATCAGGCAGATCTAGTTCTGTACCACAAGGTTTTTAAAGGCCTTTCGCCTCAAAAAGGATGCTTTCAAGCAGTTTCTGAAGTTTTTAATTCTTGTTTATTCACAATTGCTTATGCCACAGTCTCAACAACTCGAAGAAAAGTATCCCCCACCTCATCCAAGCCTGCCAATTTCACCCTTTTCTATTTGGCAAGCATTGATATTTCTTTGCCTTTTTGAATACCCCTAAAATTGACATTGCTGTTTTATTTGACAACAATGCACATTTCTATTTCCTTGTGCACAGAAAGCCTTGTTATACAAAAACATCTCTGATCAACAGCTTGACAGGTAGTTAGAGAATGGGCTACATGAACCAAAAGACGTCTTTTGTTTATTTGTCAACTGCAGCACAGAAAAACCAAAAGAGGGAGCACATCACGTCTTTTTTGTGGCCCCGTAAAAACCTAATGACTTTTGCATTTGTTTTCACCTTGAATTATTTTTAAAATACTGTGGCTAAAAAAGTAAATGAGAAAAATAGCTTCCTCTGCTAGAAGCAACTTATTTGCTAGAGCTTTGACTTTAGTTCTGAAAATAACCACAAATATTCCCTTATATTTTAAGTGAACAAGTTCATTTTAGCCTGCCACACACTAAGAACAAAATATTTAATAGGCATCTATCGAAAAGGTCCTTCAATCTGGAAACTAACAAATGGTTTGCTACTTTAACATTATTTCTAATGGTATACTAAGGTGAAAAATATATCTAGGGATGGTGGCAGTAATCCTGATTTCAAAGTATCATCTTTGTCCCTCAGGGAGGAAAGTGAAAATAGAATTTAAATTCTGCAATACATGAAGCAGTAATCTTACATTTGGTTAAGTACAAAGAAAAAGCACTGAGGCATTCAAAATCAAACATTTCAGTAATTAAACAAGAGAATCAAGGTCCTGTTTCCTTTCTGATATTGTTTGTTTTCTATTAATACAGAGAAGATTTAACACATCATAAAGATTAACTTTATATGAGGCACTGATGAAAAATCAATGGTTTTTTAAGGTTTAAAAATATCTTACAGCCAGTATGCAAGAAAACATCAAACAGATTTTTAACAATACATAATGAAAAAGTGTATTCTTAAACTAAGCTGGGATTTTCAAAATTATCTAAATCAATTAGGTCTGAAAAGGCCAATTTTCTTTATAAAAATATTTTTCTATTTTCACAGCCATTTACCATATACTTCTAGTAGAAAGGTTGTCCTTTATTCCTATCACGAGTCTGCAAAGATATATTATACCTCAAAGCTTAAATGTTTTATTTGCAAAAATTTATGCACACAATTCCAGTCACACAAATGGGATTTTTTTTGAGCATTTTGTAAAAGATGCTCAACTTCAGAAGATCCCAAGTTTGCTGTAGATTAAATATATACATTTTCTAAAGGTCATAGTAGTTTTCTGATTTTCACATCTTTTGTCATCCTACTGTTACACTGACGGACAAATATTTGAGCAATCTATCCAAAGCAAATTATTTTTAATTGCTTTGAATTCCTTCACTTCTATACAAATGCAGATGCACAAATCATTGAGAAATAGCCAGTAAAATGATTTGCTTAGCAAGCATGCAAAAGCAACCTAATGCAGACACTTTCTTGAGAGCTATTAAGCATGCCAACAGGAAACAAGTCAAGCAGCCAACAATGTAATTCATAAATGAAAGACCAGGATGTGGATCCTTTTAGCCCCTGTTCCACATAATCTGAATATTCATTACTATTCTGACTACTGTCCTGAATCTATTCACTGTCATTAGTCACTATTTATTTTGAAAGAGATTGTCCTGTGAAGACAAGGGGGAAATACTTCTTAAAAAGATCTTCTTCCCCCACGATTTTCTTCACATCTAAAAGAACTCACAAGGGAACAGACTGAAGAATGGTAACACTGATTTATTTTTGAATGTTTACATTCTATTTTGGAATTAGATTAAATATCCTATAATAATAATAATAATAATAATAATAATAATAATAATAATAATAATAATAATAATAATAATAAAGTAATTGGGCTCTGTAGGGATACTCTGCACTTTCTCTAGCCTCACGGTATTTCATATATGACAGGTACATCAAGTTCCTTTTCTGCCCATTGTCCCAGGGAAATACTTTTGTGCCAGGCCACTCCCCCTTGGATGGCTGTTACCTGAACTACCCGCCTCATCATTCGACTGAGTTTCACAACAGCATCCTGGGAAGGCCAAACAATACTATTAGCAGTTATCACACCACACATAAAATATAGCCAGTAGGCTTCATTCTGTGATAAAATACTCACATCCACATATGGGCATTTTCCTAGTTGTACTGCTCCTCTGGAATCAACTCTCTCTTTTCTATCTTAGATTTCTTCATCAAAAGGTGTAATGCCAGGACTTGTTTTCATGACATTAAGAAAATGTTTCACTTCAGTATATTAGAAGAATGGAGGAACAGAAAGGTGTAGGACTGCAAGTGAAAGTCAGTGTTACAGACTTTAATTTGTTCTTGGAGTTCATAACGTTCTTGCTGGCTCCATTCTCTGCCTAATGAAAAATGATGCCAGGAGCAGATGCTGAGAAGCAAAACACTTTCACAAAATACAGATATATAGATATATAGATATATAGATATATAGATATATATATTTTTAAACCTTCTTTGTCTTTCTCTTTTCTGCCCTGCTAAGCCAGTGGGCTCCCATCTAAGTGCAAGTTCCAAGTCACAGACCAGTCAAGTCATGGGCTGTGCAGAAACCTCTCTGACAAGGCAAGGCCAATGATATCAACTTCTACAGAATACACCACATTTGTTAAAATAGGACTAATTAAGAAAGATGTTTACAAGGTCACATTGAAACACAGAGAATAAATTAACAACCAGAAATAGAGCAGCTTCTGTGAGTATATCAGACAAGTAAGGAGAGCTGTACTCTTACCATCTCTATTCATCACTAGCAAGAATTCAGGAATTGCAGGATTTTTGTTTTATTTTTTCTTCTACCACAAGCAAAGCTTTCCCTAATCTACTGTCACGTAATAAAAGTCCAACATGGTAATTTTATTCCCACTGTGGACCTTCAACAAAGGAAGTTAGTCCTGGAAAGTTCATTATGAAATATTTTCTATCTACCTTTTGCCCTGCACAGTCAACAGACCTATGTTCCTAATTGTCTCCTTTACCCACAGAAAGGGCAAAAATGACACAAGCTCACAACTGCAGGAACAGGTAATTTTTATGATCTACTAAAACTGCTATCAGTACATGGTGATTAATGAAATTGTCATCCAATGCAAGAGACACAGGACAACTGAAAACAATTTTTGAAATGAGTGCAAATCTGTGTGGGGTAAAAGGAACATGTTTTGCACAGAAAAACTGGAAACACCTACAGTGTACTTCATTTTTTTTTTTTTCAGAGCAGCATTAGTTTATGGGAAATCTGTTAAAATGTTTTGAATAGTTGTCCTGGAGTTTTGCAGTGGCCGCTTTAAAACAGTGACTCAATGGAGACTTGGATTCAAGTGCAGCCAGTGTCTCATGCTATACATCATTTGTGCCATTCAAAAATTTCCTTTTAACATGCATATATAAATTTAAATTCAAATAGAGGTAGCAAAGGCCTGTGGTGTAAGCTATGAAGAGTAAAATTACCTAGTTGTAATTAAAACTTCATATAAAGCTTTTCACATCATGAGATTGTACCTGCAGCTGTTTGGTATGTTGAACCTCTAACAAAGGTGCCATATGAAGGTCCACATAGACTTTTATTTTTGGCTACTTTTTTATGCATTCATTTTTCCTAAGTAAATAGAGTTTAGCAAAATGCAATATTTATTCACCAAGAAAATTCTTAAAATACTTATAATCTACCCAACATACTTAACATTTTCAGCACGTACAAAGAAAAAAATTGTTTGTATACTGCAAGTACCTGTCTCAATAGCTTTCCTTGTATAAATTAACCGACAGAACTCAAAGAAACAGACTTTCTGCTCAGTCTGCTTTAGTTTAATTAGTCTACTTACCACTCAATCTAAGATAGATTTTACCTAATTATACCTGACTCTCACAATTATTTTGAGTGTATATATCTTAATACATTGAATAAAATATGATTGACAGGTTACCTTTTTTAGAGAAAATTGCAATGGATATACAAAATTTCACATTAAACTTATTACAGAGGATGTTGTTGTACTAGAATCAGCTCTGGGCTCACCAAAATGTTGCTAATTGTGTGAACACACGAACAACAGTCTATGTAAATCTTATGAATGGATAATGACATATGACATATGCAATATTACTTAAATGAACTTCCTGTGTTTACTGCTATCAGCTTTGCATAGCTGAATATTGTTGTGCATAGACTGTTGCTTAGGTTTGTGCAATAGCACGAATGCTGCACTGCCTCTTACTAGAGGAGGCTCATTGCATGACATACGCCTTGTTAATAAGATGAATTAATTAGATAAGCAGTGTTGATGTAACCTGGAAAGCCACTATTTCCTCAACAAAGGAAGTGTAACCATGAAGTGGTTGTGGAGGTGGGACTTACGGTAAGTCACACAGGCAAAGGGAAAGAAACTCTGAATATAAGATCATTTGGAAGTGCTCTGATGCTTCATTAGGAGGCTCCTTTAGTGAGAATTACTAAATCCTTTGCAGACAAAGATCTCACAGTTCTTTGTAATACTTGTATTTCAGTGCAGAAATTTAAGATAACTGTTCCTTCAACGTGAACATCTGGAGAAGAAACAAACAAACAAACAAACAAAACAAACAAACAAACAAAACAACAACACACTACAAAGTCATAAAATGTGTAAATATGTGCTTCATAGTAGTTAGGGTTAATTGAGAGATACCAGGAGGAATCTTCTGCATTAGCACAGAAATTGTAATGACTTTAAATGATCACGGATGTTTTCTCCTAATGTTTCTTTTTTTTTAAATAACTATGGCAGTATACTGAAGTATCAGTTCACAGGGATTATGGTAACCCTCAAAATTTTTAAGAAGTCAAGAAGCATTTAAAGGTTTAATCTAACATGTGCCAGGTTATAATTTTTAACTAGCACATTTACAATTTGTAATGGTGTATTTGTAGACCAAAGAAATCTTCCACAATTCCTGTGTGTATACATTTTCCTATTCTCTGTATGAAACTAAGACACCTTAAATTTTCACAGCTGAAAGTGAAATGTTAATAATTATTATGAAATATTTTTCAGATAGAAAATTAGATATACAATCTCGCACAGTAGTGGGCTAAGAAACAGTACATGGCAACTTGTAGAAGCTCATGTGTTTGGTACATGAATATGCTTAAGTAACAACTAAGATAATGTTCCAGATAATGATCTGTGTTAGATGTAGTTGACTTTGCTTTCAGGTGTGCAAACTCATGAATAAACAAAACATCAAGTCACTTGTTCCTCATCATTATCCTGGAAACAATAATCTAGTAAGATTCAAAGCATGAATTAAAAGGACTTCCAGGATTCTCACTTCTGCAATTTTTGTTAAATTTACAAACTGATCTTTTCAAACATCGTTTGCATCAAGCCAGGATCCCATTGAGCCTCTGTATATCAGCATTCAAGTTTCTGTTGTTGAATTAATTGTGTGAAGGATCTGACCCAGTAGCATAAATAGCACATACAGAATTTTTTTTAAAAAATAAGGAAGAGACAACAATATTTGACTTCTGAAAAAGGTTGCCTTCAACTGAAAATATGTGATTGCATTATCAATGTAGATAAACTTATTACTTTAAGCATTTTTTAGGAAAGAAACCAGTAATTTAATTTATAGGGGCACATAACAAATCTTTTTACTTGTATGGAAACTATTCTTTACATATGATCAAGCTCTATAATGTCCAAGGTAAGCAATAGCAACTAGAAAGTTCAGTAAAAAAAAGAAGGCATGTCTCTTTTTTTTTTTTTTTTTTTTTTTCTTTCCTCTCACGGAATACCCCACACTAATGGACACCATGTCTGACAACAATTCATAACATTTGTAGTTTTAAAAGTTAAATTCTATTGCAGTTTCCTTACCACAGTGGGAGGGGGGAAAAAAATAGCCAAATTAGAAATAATGTTATGCAACCACCCTAGGATGATATTTACTGTACAGCACTGATATGCTATGCAAGTAAGATTTTTATCTTGTTCTGTCATCTAAATAAGGCTGATGTCCAGCTAAATCTACCGATAAATATCACAGTTTGAAAGCAGGAAAAAAAAAATAATATAGATGTGACTCAAAACTTGTTTTTATCTAGGCTATGCACTTTTCCAAGCTATACTGTAAGAAAACACATAGGTCTTGTTTACACCAAAGTTTTGGAAAGTGGTTCTACATTTTTTCCTTTTTTATATAATAAAATAAATTTATCACTGATTTTCTCATCTCACTTGTTACATACAGTTGAGACCAACCTCTTTTATCAGTCTGTACTATAATGAATACTGAGAGAAAAAATAAAGCATTGTGTTAACTCAAGAGTACCTTATTATAGTCATGTTGCCCCTGTAGCTGAAAAAATCAACAAATCAACAAACATAAGTGAACTGGGAAACATAATTGAGAATGGCCTTCAAATACATGGTAAGAATCTTCACATCATTGCTCAGTTAAAGGTAGAACAAGTATCCTTGTTCAAATTTTGTGCAATTTCACTTACCTCTTGTAATTTTGGTTTTACATTTACTGCTTTGAAATGACAGGACCCAGACAAAGTGACACCATAGGAGGAAAAGATCTCTAAGAAAAACAAAGTTTAAATGTATTTATGACTGCCATGGTGGTCAGGCATATGTTAGCAATAACACATATGAATTATGGGAAATACTAGGAGAGAAACAGAAACACTGTTTATTTTTCATTTACATCACCATTAAATGATTATTTTTTTTTAATCCATATTAAAAATGAACAAATAAAGATTCTCAATGAGCCTGGGTTTTGAGAGCAAGTTCTTGTATGTTTCTTGCTAATGGCTAGATACAGATTTCAATTGCTTAGGTTCCCTAGGCATTCTGTGCTAAATTGGGGTGTTTGAACTTGAATTTTTCTTCTGTGGAATAATACAGACAAACCCAGACAAATACATACAAAGAAGAATGTATTTGACAATACATCCTTCAGACTTCTAAGGAATCTAAATCTAGCACTGTGTAAAACACTAATACTAGTGTGTTGAGTCTAAAGACTACCACTTGCATTTACTAAAGCATACAGACACATTTATAATGCTTATTTTGAACAAAAAATATTTTTATTTGATTTGCATTTCCAAATGATGTTTTGTTCATGAGTCTCTTTAACACTTAATATGTACAAGAACTTGACAAGCAAACTGTCCACCACAGACCTGATAAAGTTTTACTCTTTGTATGTCTTTCCCATTTACAGCAGAGCTATCCACTTTAAAAGACTAGCCCCACTAGGCTTGCTGATTAAGCCTTGGCTGCAGACAGAATGGTAAATCTCTTTAAACTAAATTGCCATTTAAAAGACTTGAAATACTAAAAATGTTGTGTCAGATTTGTAAAGGATTTCCTTAGTTTTGTGTCTTTGTCTGTCCAAGAAAAAGTTGTCAATACTCCTCTGCAGCTCTTCAATCAGCAGGGAATCTTTATGTTAACAGAGCAAAACTGCATCTTTACACAGTTCAGGATTCTTGTCAATAACAATAGAATGGGGGATAATAAAAAACCTGAGAGTCTTTTACCGGAAGTGCAGGCTATTTACAAGGTTAATGCCAACAAATTATAATGGGAAAATACCTGCTTAAATTCTATGTGCATGTGTACTACCTGAAATGTAAATACCTGGCTAAGAAAGAACCAAAACGTAACAGAAGACTCTTTCAGTGTGCATTAAGTGCAGAATTGTGTGCTTTTTCAACTTCCTTCTTTAACTTCTGTGAGAAACAGTTAAGTGGGAAATGAAAAAGAGCAATTCTTAGTCTATATGTTTCAAATACAGCATACTCTAGCATGTATAGGAGTTAAATGTATAGATGTATTTTAGCAAAATATTAACAGTAATAGTTCTAGGATTATATCCTTTATTTCTAACAGATAAAACTTTCTACATTTTGGTTATGTTAGGCAGTCTTGTAGGACCAAAGATTTTTCCATCCTTGTCTGCATTTGTTTTGTCCATTAAGTAGGAATTAAGTGACCACACTGAGGTCTGTAGAAAATCATTAATTACGGCTTGGAAAGCTTAGCCTTCCCCTCTTCCAGTCAGTGAAAAACCAAAGGCAGCAAATGGTGGTCCAGTACAAATTTTGTTATAAGAGTCACTGACAATAGGTCAAATTTGTTATTCCTTCTTTGGGCATTTTACTATACAATGAAAAGATCACCTCTGTGCTTATATTTATGTGGCTCTATTTTATGGCACTCACTGAGTGTTTAAGATCTTCTGTATACATTAACGAGTACCTTTACTGGCCACAGTTCTGTCTTTCACTAGAATAATACTTGTGGTGGAACATAAAATTGACTGTGAAGAATGACAGAATCAGCACACTGAGAAGAGGGAGGGAGGAAGCGCCTGGGTGGATGAGCTGGTGTTATAGGTTCACCCCAGCAGGCAGCTGAGCACTACAAAGAGAGTCAATCACTCCCTACACCCCCCATCCCCAGTAGGACAGGGACAGAAGAAAGCAAGAATATGAGAAATAAAATTTGGGGGTCAAGAGAAATAAAAATAATAACAACAATAACAACAATAACAACAACAACAACAACAACAATAACAATAACAATAACAATAACAATAACAATAACAATAATTCTTTAACAAGTGAAGGATAAGTGTAAGAGAACAAAACAAGACAAGTGGTGCAAAGGCAATCACTCACCACCTGCCATGGGTAGACCAATGCCCAGCTAGTTCCCAACCAAAAGATGGCTAACCCTCCTAAAACCCTCTCTTTTCCTTTCTATCGTCGACCATGGCATTATATGCTTTGGAATATCTCTTTCATTAGTTTGGATCGTCTGCTCAGTTGTGTCCCTTCCCAAATGATTACACACTCTCGAAGTATTCACTATGAGGGCAGAGTGAGAAACAGAGAAGTCTCTGATATTGTGCAAACACTGCTCAGCAAAAGCTAGAGTATTAGTGTGCTATCACTACTGTTTAGGTTAAAAATTCTAACACATATAACCTGCTTTGAAAAAAAGGAACTCTATCCTAACCAGGCCCAGTACAGCTAGTAAGTTTATATTATAGGCCCTTCAGAAATTTGCTCCTTTTCTGAAAGTCCCAGACAGTACAGCCACAGTTATGTGGGAACCAGGTTCTTCTCCCCCCACCCCCACTCCTGCCCCCGCTGCCCCCTAAAATATAGTCTAACCTTCATGGCTATTAAAAAATAAGGCAACAAAAATAAGTAATGATGGTGTTTACTGAAATATGGAATTTACTAAAAGTGTTAATAGTGAATTACAAACATATGCCAACACCAGAAGGCAAGAGACAAGAAACTAAAATGATACATTTCAAAATGTTTGTGGTTTTTTTTATGTTAACTTCATCACATGTTGAAGCACATCTCATGATCTTCAAAAGTTTTGAGTTTAAATTGCACAGCTTTGCTCACACAGAAATTGGAACAAATCTTTCAGTTGATTTGAGTTTGTTCTAAACTGTCTGCAGTTAAATAGACACACTAGAATACAAGATGGTTGCTTGAGAATATTTTGAAATGTGCCTTATAGCATCACCTTCCAGTACAATACGTAGCAAATTTGTAGCAGCAAATATGAATTTTAGACCTTTTAATACTATGGTATTTTGGAATTATAACTCACAGTCAGATACATCTTGTAGAATCTGAAATGAAAACTATTAAAACCAACTTAGATGGTTTGGAAGCATACTGCATTTTAAGGCAGCAGAAAATCAGCAGTGTGATCAGACTTTAAATTGTCACCATTGTATAATGGAAGTTTATTTATATTTACACATACTAACATATAGACATGCAGCTTTACTAAAGCAGTATATATCATGTAGGTATCTAGGAGGAAGTCAGACTCAAACATATTTTATAGTAGACTCTTTTTTTCAAATTTAAATTTCTAAATTTGGTAGTGACACCGAGACAAATTTTAATTTGCTATTAAAAAAATAAATTTTCAGCAGTGTGAAATACTAGTTACCTTTATACTTTATACTCAGGGGAAGGGGGTTGGGGGGAAGGAGAAACATAATATTTGCATATCCATGTGTCTCAGAGATTTTAAAGGCTTTTTGATCGTAGGTGTGCCTATTCTGTGCGTATTGTCCAGAGTCATTTTTCAGATATATCTCTGAACTAATAAAAGAAGAAGGTCTTTGTTCCAAGTTTGTTCAAAGCAAGGCAGGAGGTCTTTAAATCTGATTATTATTATTAATACAGTCAGTAGTAGTGAGACAGAACCTACATGCTTCCATGATATGTTGACTCTCCAGAGCTTTTATGAGGCTTAGGGCTACATATTCTTTTTCAGAGCCAGGTAATCACCATAATTTAACCATACTTTGCAAAATGCATTCAGATAGAGTCTGCATAGGATTTAATAGTCTAAATGGCTTATTAACTCACATTTCCAGCTGAGACACATTTATGATTTTAAACAAATAATGATATAATTCTTTTTTAGTCTACTTTATTGCTAATAGGAAGATTTTTCTGAGTTAGTGCAGAAAGAAATACTGTCTACAATACACAAAAATAAACCTTAACCTTTAGAAAATGCACCTTATCTACCTAGTGAGCAACAACTAACTTCTTTGCCTCTCTTGTGGGTAACATGTCACTGGGGTATTCTTAAAAGCCCTCAACAGCATGTTAGAGATGTGGTTCTGTATATACCTATTTAAGGTATGTTTCCAGGGAAGTTCAAGCCAGGAAAATTCTTACTGATCATCTTCTCAGATTTAGACTGAACTAAGTGTAGTGGTTAAGTAAGGACCCTCTAGCTTATGAAACTTTTACACTTCTTCTATCTGCAGAAAAGATACACCAAACAGACAAGTACACTATATTTATATCCCAAGGCACTCACCTCATTAACAAGGAAGAATGGTCTGTATAACAGCTCATGTAATGTTGTCTTTTGGCACTAAAAGTTCCAAAATAAGGGGCTTAATCTTTCCATAGTTTACAGGTATGTATTAATTCCTGATTTTGCTACAAAAAAA
This sequence comes from Pampusana beccarii, assembly GCA_013399365.1. Classification (NCBI taxonomy): domain Eukaryota; kingdom Metazoa; phylum Chordata; class Aves; order Columbiformes; family Columbidae; genus Pampusana; species Pampusana beccarii. Next base: position 4,167 of record VWYH01004070.1, on the reverse strand, counting down.
TCACACTTCCTGTTTTTAATCTATGAAAACATAGGGCATCAACAAAACAGGCAGCAGGCTATTGTTGTAGATGTTATCAAAACTTTCCTTAGGAACAAAGGAGATGGAATTAGGATATGGAAGGAGATTAAGATTAAAATCTAGTTTTTATGCCACCCTGAGTTTATGAGGCGTCAGTGGCCATCTTCTGAGGACTCCGATATTCAATATGCTTTAGAATTGGCTTCCAAAACTATGTTCACTACATTTATTCATTTGGATTTATTTGTACTAGAGTAATGAAATAGTCAAGGATTTAACTGATGAGCAAATCCTGTAATTGTGTGTCTTTTACCCTTCCATAGTGCCATCTAAACATCTATGAATATTCAGAGGGGGATTGAAATAAGTACCAGTGCCACTCTAGGCTTGCCGCAGAGCTTGTTTTATTCCCAAGCCAGCTGATGAGGCCTGCAGCTTTCCTGCACAGTCTGAAGTTCTGTGTAAGCCATGGCTTGCACAAGGTGAACTGGCAAGGGTTGATAGAGAGCAGAGCCAGGGCAGCTGCTAACACCTTCAGCAGTGGAGAGGATGGCAGCTTTGGGATTCAGCAGGATTTTCATGGGACATTGCCTGGAGTTCCCAAGAGTGGTGACTTCAGGACAAGGTCATCGACCTTGTCTGCTTTCAAATTTCCTTTTGGGAGATCCTCCTACATGAGTAGTGGTGACAAGACCAGAGCGGCTAAAGTTTGGATTTTCATCTTCATGTAATGACTGCTACTTGGTAAGGCCTCAGACATCTACAGATGAAAGCTCTCTCCATGCCCTATTCTGCTGAGCTTTACCATACCTGGGCTGGAAAGGGAAGGCTTTATGGGACAGTTAATCAGAGACAAAGCACAGGACTGCTGATGCTTTCTTACATGAACAGATACTAAGTACCTCTTTCTGTTCTAGGCATCCCATGACAGAGATTTTTGTCAGAGGAATCTTTTCATGTATTTGTGGCTTTCAGTTCTGTTGGAGTCCTATTCTGCTTTGTCCTCTGTCCTTCTCTACTGCCCAGCAAGAGTTTGTGTTATTGTTCACCATTTGCATTAAACTGTCTGCTCTCACTTAAGACCAGCTAGGATCTAGTTAATTTAAATAGGTTGCCTCAGCTAAACCCAGAGCCTTGTCAAAAGACTACATAGTTTGCCAATGTACTTTTGTAGTCCTTAAATCTTTAACCTCACTCAGTGGCCAAGCTTAGTTCCCTGTACAAGACAGCAGATCATTACCTCAGTCATAGAGGAGATGAAGGAAAAAGCTGCCATGTTAGGATGGGTCTTGATGATATCCAAATCACATTCTGAAAGTGATTGCCGCTACTTTTAAAGCAAGGAAGAAAATTAATCTGAAGAGGGAAAACAGGACTAGACAGTTTATTCTGAAAATCAGCTGTAGAAACTAAAATAAATATGCATCTGTGCTCCTCTGATCTCCATGTCTTGTGCTACAAGGGCTCTCTACTCCTGGATTGCACCGCTGGTTCTGTTGCAGCATCTTGTCAGGGTAGTGGTGAAATGCACTACCCAAAACACTGACTATAGGCCTCTGCATTTTGAGGTTATCCTGAGGTCCAACATTTTTTTTTTGTTTTTAACATTTGTTGTTCCCAGAACTGGTGCTTTTAGGCTGGGTTTTGTTCCAGGAGATATGTGTGTAAAAACCCAGTAAGTCCAGCCACATTCTATAAGATACTGGTCTGGAAAAAATCTTCCTGAATGTCTCAAGTAGGGGTCTCCTGCTTGCCCAGATGTCCCCAGAAAATGTTTTCCATGCATACTGCTTTTTCTAACAGCACATCATTAAGAGAGGAGAAGGAAGGTGAGTACACGGTGGATTGGCAGTAGGGTAGCACATGAAGTATGAAGACTGCTGGGACAGATTACTGTGCTGAGTTAAATGAACTTAGGCACAGGACAGACATGATGTACTAAAGTGCAAGGAGGCAGCACTCAAATGTGAACTATGTTCTTTTCAAATTTTCCTGCTGAAGTGAGTCCCTTCACTGTCCAACCCAGAATACAAACGAACATGTTGGAAGAATGTGAGCTTTGTAATCTTCAGCATGGTTCCTTGTAATAGTTACTATGTGCAAAATTCAGCTTTTAGTTTGTATTTTCATCTGCTGTGTCTTGAACAGTGAAGATATGCTGCAGAAAATCCAGTTTAATAACAGCTCTAGTAATATGAAATACCAGTCAGACTACTGACAGTCAGTAAATAGAACAAAAAAATGACAAATTTCCAAGAATAGCCACCTGATACTGATATGGCAGGGAAACTAGTAGTCTGAACAGTACCTGCAGCTAAACTAAAGAAGCTGAGTAGGAATATGATGTTAGCTGAATTGAAGAAATTCACAGAGATCAGTGTTAATATGTCTCTAGAAGGTACAACACTAACCATATCTCATGCCAAGAAAAATCAGTGTGAGGTATGTAACATGTGACTAATACTAGTGTTGCCTTTGCAGGAAGGTAGTCAGGAGGAATCTGAATTTCACCTGCAGTGAGGGGCAGCAGCAAACAGAGAACAGCACAGGTGGGGATCGGGAGCATGAGGGAATTCAGAGCAAAATAAGTTGCAGGATTTAAGCTATGAGATTGTTGTTTGTTACAAGGATGCTACAAGGGTTGTCCTTATTCCATATTTTCTTTCACTAAAGGGGGGATAATATTCTTACATCTTTTCTTATATCACATCAGTGACATGTATTGTTTAAAAGCAAGGAGAAAAAAACGTGAAAGTTTCACTCTTCCTTTCATGTATTTATTTCTGATATAAAACAAATACTGTTATACAAACTGAAGTACGGAAGAGATAAGTCAAAAAATATTAATTGCAAACCTACCCTGACTTCTAATGTTAAAATTCAACAGCATACACAAGTCGAGAGCAGGGCATAAACCTCTTAGCAGCACCATTACAATAACACCTCTATGTTCAGGTTGCTTTTCAGTATCAGAACTATAGTCCAAGCATGGCAGTACCTAAATCTGGCATACACATATTTGTTTCCATAGTATATTTTATTTTTTTTATATTTAATATGTGATATACTTTGGTTCATAAAATTACAGCAAAATATTTGTATTCCCATGCAAGAATATTAACAGCTATGCTCCATTTAGTGTGGTTTAAACATAAGCACACTGTTAGCTGTGTTAAGTATGGGTTTGGAGGCAGATACGAAAGTTCAGTATTAAGAAGAATATTCTCCCGTGGCTTTGTTCTCACTCAGGATAGAACATGTTGTAAATTTTACTAAGCCTCTTCTCTTGTGTAAGTATATAGATGGCATATGTGTAGCTCTTTATCTCTTTTGCAAATAAATCTCATGTACTGGAGAAACAGGAAATGCAAAAGACCATCTGGGCATCATTGACCCACTGTTCTCAAATCTGGCACACAATTGTACAGCATTCAGTTTATTTGTTTCATTGTATATATTCTTCTAGCCTGATGCCTCAGAAAACGTACTGGGGGGATCTCTTTNGGGGTTCTTTTTTTTTTTTTTTTTTTTTTTTTTATGCCAGTACAGAATTTTCATTAAAACTGTACTCTTGAATGATTTGTTTTGCCCAAGTACAATTTTTTCACCTTTGTATTTGTGCAGCCTCCCAAACAACTCTCAACAATAAAGGTATTTGGTGTTAGCAGCTTGAGATTGGAGACAGCTGAAAAATGAATACTTAATACCCTGTCTAATCAGTCATTTGTTCTGGGAGGAAATGCGATTAAGTTAGTATTAGATGACTGTATTTGGGTTTAGCTTAAATGCATACCAGCTTCTCTGTTTGCTGGAGGACCAGAGAGAAGCAGAAAGACAATTTTGCTGCATTTATTTATTTATTTATTTCCCCTATTGTTTAACCAGATGATTTAGTTTCCTAGGTTAGGAGTGTATTTAGACAAAATTACTGATACTAACTTCCTATTCAATACTGGATGGAACTGTGACGTGTTAGAAAAAAAAAAAAAAAAGAAGTATATTCTACTGGATTTCTTCACTTGGAGGAAACTTAAAAACAGTTTCAAACCCCAACATATTTTAAACTCTGAATATTCTTTTTCTTTGAATGAAAACCAAAGGAAACTCTGGAAAACACACTAAATCACTTTTAACTTGTAAAAATAA
>VWYH01004068.1:0-12996 GCA_013399365.1 Pampusana beccarii | reverse complement strand
GCTTTTATGCTGTGTCCCAGAGCTCCATGGGGCCACAAACATTTCTTACTCATGAAGCATCTAAATACATAGTAGTTGCCTCTTGCTGAGGTCTTGCTGGTGATTAAGCCCTTACCTCTGATCCCACTTCATACCACCTCACATAACAGAACGAATCATAGAATTATTTGAGTTAGATGAGTCCTTCAAGATAATCTTGTTCCAACTCCCTCAGCCATGGGCAAGGATACCTTGTTCAGATTGCTCCAATTCCCACGACCTTGAACATTTCCAGGGAGGGACACGGACAACTTCTTCAGACAGCCTGTTCCAGTGCCTCACAATCCTTACAGGAAATAATTTCTTCCTTAAATCTACCTGTCACCTTATCAGTACACTCCTTGATAAAAGGTCTGCCCCATCTTTCCTTTAGGCCTCCTTTAAGTACTGTTATAAGGTTTCCTCTCCTGTCATCTCCTCTCCTCTCTCGCCCTATACTCATAGCACACCTGCTCCAGTCCCCTGATAATCTTTGTGGCCCTACTCTGGACCCACTCGAGCAGGTCCATGTCTTTCTTATGCTGGAAGCCCTCGAGCTGAATGCATTTCTCCAGGCGGGCTCTCACAAAAGTATAGCAGAGCTTTCCCTCTCCCTTCCTCAAGTCACGTCACATCACATCACGTCACGTCGCGTCACGTCACGTCGTGTCGTGTCACCTCACCTCACCTCACCTCACCTCACCTCATCTCCCCCAGCCTGCTGGTCACACTCATTCTGATGCAGCCCAGGGTACAGTGGCTTTCTGAACTGTGAACACACATTGCAACTTGTGTTCATTTTTTTCATCCCCCAAGCCCTTCTCCATAAGGCTGCCTCAATCCACTCACGGCCCAGCCTGTACCCATGTTTGGGATTGCCCTGATGCAGGTGCAGGACCTTGCACATGGCCTTGTTGAACTTCATGAGCTTCCGATGCCCTACATCTCTAACCTGTCAAGGTCTCTCTGGATTGCATCCCTTCCCTCTGGAGTATCTACCACACAGCTTGATTACATCAGCTTGATATCATCTGCAAACTTGCTGAGGGTGCACTCAATCCCACTGTCCATGTCCCCAACAAAGATATTAAATAAAATTGGTCCCTGTATGGACATCTGAGGGACACCAGTCATCACTGGTCTCCATCCTGACTTCAAGATGTTGACCACAACTCTTTGAATGTGGTCATCCAGCCAATTCCTCACACAAAGAGTAGTTCACCTGTAAAATCCATCTCTCTCTATTTCAGAGACAGGGATGTTGTGTGGTACACTATTAGAAGTTTCACAGAAGTCCAGGCAGATGACATCAGTCAATCTTCCCTTATCTACTAATGTTGCTACCCCATCATACAATGCCACTCAGTTTGTCAGGTATGAAATGTCTTGGGGAAGCCATGTTGGGTGTCACCAATCATCTGGTTTTCCATGTGCCTTAGCCTAGTTTCCAGGAGGATCTGCCCCACGGTCTTGCTAGGCACAGAAGTGAGACTGACCAGCCTGCAGTTCCCTCAGTCTTCCTTTTTTCACCTTTTTATGATGGCGTCAGTTTTCCCTTTTCCAGTCACTGGAAATTTCACCAGTCCGCCACAACTATTCAACTTTGATGGATATTGGCTTAGCAACTTCATCTGCTAGTTCCTTCAGGACACTCAGATATATCTCATCAGCTCCCACAGGCTGGTTATTAAGCCCTTGGCTCATTCAAAATGTTGTTTTCTTCATACCATTAAGCATTGAAAAGGTTCACCTGTGTCCCAGCTTCTTAAGACCGATTAACTCTGAGGTCTCAGGTTAGCTGTGCAGAGATTTTAAGTGGGTTTACATCATACATATCGCCTTTGTCACTTCGCCCTCTTCATGATAAGCATGTCCAAGAATCTTGGTGAAATTCAACCATGAAGGGCACCTCATGTCAGCTCTCAAGGGCTTTCAGTGCAGTCACTCAGGCTAACCCTGAGAAACATTTCCCCCCATGGGCCATTTTAAACACACAGAAGTCTGTAGGTAACTTCAAGCAAGAGGTCAAGACTGCACAATCCCATACACAAGAGGAGATGGACCTCTCTGGAGGTCAACATCAAGGAAAAGCCATTGTGGGCTGGGGGGAAGTCCCTTGTGGGCAAGAGTGATAGCAACAAGGACCTTGCTTATGCTCATCAGGCTCTACCATGGCTGCTTTCGTGTTCAAAGAGATGCCTGCGTTCTTTCCTGGAAGATACCCACACCCAAATTGATTCGTTTTGCTCAGAAATTTCACCCCAGAGCCCAGAGGCCTGCATGACCTGCTTTGAGGAGAGGCTCAGGGCAGGGAACCAAATGCTCCTGGCTCTTTTTCCTGGGTCAGAGATGGGGTGGCCCATTCCATACATTTCAGACTACAAAGGGACATTGGATCCGTCTCGCAGAGCACCTGAGAGTCATCATGATGTGGAAGAGTTGGGAAAAACCCTGAGCTCCAGGCAAAAGGAGTTACCCAGCTGTGGAATTCAGTGTACATAGTGCCCTCGTCTCAGGCATACAGGGATAACAGAGCTTGTAGCCCTAAAGTGTCACTGTCCTCAAAGGCATTTCCTCAGGTTTTAGCACCATTCCTGAAACAACTGGTGCTTCTGTGCAATCTCATGCTGCTGCTGCCTTCTGAGCCATTGCCTTTCAGTGGCTGCTTGGGGTCCCATGAGACTCAGCACACCCCAGAATAATGTGGGGTGGATGGCACTTCCGGAATTCGTCTGGCCCAACTTCCTGCTCTGAGCAGAGAAAGCTTCCCAGTTTCCTCAGAAAGCTCCCACCAGCTTCTGAACACTGCAGCTGTCGGAGAGGTCACTGCCTCTTGAATAGCTCTTCCAGGACAACACTGTGCCCCCAGTCACTTTTTTTCCCGTAAAGAGAGCTGGTACATTCCTTGTTGCAAGTTGTGATTTTTGAGTCTTGACCTTTTGTGGTCCTCCTCTCTGGAAAGTCTGGCTCCATCCTTTCCATAAAGACCTGTAACTGGTGAGAGACAGCAGTTCAATGCCCTCTTCCCTGCTTTGCCTCCTCTTCTCTAAGCTCCACATATTTCATGCCCTCAGCATGAGGCCTGGTCCCCACCCCCACCAAGGGGGTCTCACATCTGAGCCTCCCAGACCCAAGTGGACCACCAGGAGATGACAGTGAGGGTACCAGCACTGGTGAGAAGATTCCAGGGTTATGGGATGAGGTCTGGAGATGGAACGGAAGTAAACACCAGGATTAGGAGTGAAGGCTCCCTCTGGGTTGTGCAGTGAAAGCCATGCTGGGACAGACTTTCCTTCCTCCTTCCAGCCCAGAAAGTTCTATAGTTATTGAAAATCAAATGTGGGACGGTTGGTGTTTCCTGCACAGAATCAGCCCTAGTGCTCTCTGTGGAGCCATGGAGTACACTCAGACCTCTTGGCTCATGCAGATCAAACCTAGAACTGGTGAATTTTAGAAGTAGGATGAAACAACCAGGCTGAGAATGAGGTAGAGAAGCGGGCATCCTTGGGGTGGCATTATACAGACTACATGAAAACATTTATTCAACTCAATCGACCAGGACGCCAAGAGTCAAGGCATTGATGAAAAGACCCTTTACTGCACATAGTCTTTTCCCCTAGACAGTGAGTTCAGATTGTCTGATGAGCAGGAAAACTTCCCACAATAGCCCTATCTCCTAAGGATAACCCCCCACCCACCAAAAACACTCTACAAATATAACTTTAGTTCTTAGGCTTAAATTAACATTTACATGCTGTCTGTGTGAATCAAAGAGTTTTATTTAAAACAGCAACAGCTGCAAAGAACTATACAGTCCTAGGAAACATTTGTTGAAAGGCAGTTTGCAGGTGTGTAGACCATCCTCCAGCTCAGTGCAGCACTAACTGCAAAGACAGTGAAGGATCTTTGGTGCCTTGTCCAGCTGATTTTGTCCAGGAAAGGTCTGCCTCTGCCTTCTCTACAAACCATGTTTCACACAGTGAAAGGCTGCAATCAGTTGATCCTAGTCTTCTCTCCTCTGGGCTGAACAAACCAAGCTCCCTCAGCATCTTCTTCAATCACCACATGCTTTGTCACCCTCCAATTGCATCCCATGCATGTTCCCTCTTCCTCTTCCTGTGTGCACATGAAGATCTCTTCTGTGGTTCACACTTCCTGACCATGGTCCATCTGAAAAATGCCACCAGGGGTCATGCAATCTGAAGTGGGATGTCATGGGGTTTCTCTGTCCTGGCAGGGGTGTTGGAGAGAACTGCCCCAGAACCTGAGCTGGATGTTTGCACAGAATGCCACCTTGCTCAGCATTTCACTTTCATGTCAGTTGCTATAAAATCCTTCCAGGTGGAAGGGCTGGGAGAAGGAGAGAAAGTCTGCCCAGCACAGCTTTCACGGCAAATCGCACAGGGAGCCTTCACTCCTAACCCTGGTATTTATTTCCCATCCACCTCCAGACCTCATCCCATAACCTATGCTGACATCCTCACTGTCATGTCCTGGTGGACCACTTGTGGACATGCGAGGCTTAGCTGTGAGACTCCCTGACTGGGACCAGGCTTGAAGCCCCAGCTCAGGCAAAAGCACACTTGTTTGGTGGAAACATGGTTGGAGTGGGTCATCTTGAAAGCTCCTTTCCAACACAAGCTCCTTGATTAAAGATGCAAGCAGCAGCATGCATATTTTGGGCTATGTGCTCGCGAGTTCCCTTGTACTTCATTGCCTGCTAGGCCAGCACCATGCATGTGGTTTGTGTTTTAATATTAAGGTCACTTCTGTGCTGGTGAGATGTTTCTCGAATGGTGCTAAAATGTGTGGGAATACCCTTAAAGAATGCGGAACATTGGGAGGAATGAGGTTATGAGCTCTGGTATCCCTGGTACACCTGAGACTGGGGCACCATGTCCACTGAAGCATGCAGCAAAATGACTCATGCTTGCCTGGAGCTCAGGGTTTTTCCCACTCTACCACATCATGATGACTCCCAGGTGCTCTGGAAGACTGATCCAATGTCCCTTTGTAGTCTGAAAAGTATGGAATGCGTCACCCCATCCCTGACCTAGGAAAAGAGTCATGAGCATTTGGCTCCCTGCCCTGTGCCTCTCTTCAAAACCAGGCCATGCAGGCCTCTGGGCTCTGGAATGTCTTTGCTAAGCAAAAGATCAATTTGGGTGTCGGTCTCTTTCAGGAAAGGACACGGGCATCTCTTTGATCACCCTTCTTCCTATGTGATGCTTTGCTTTTTTCCAGCAGGTTCTCCATTTCCCAAGCTGAGCCCAGACCAGATTGGGAGAAGTGTGAGGGCCTGGTTAAGTCGTCAAGCGACACGGCCATGGAGATCCCACGGAGAGATCACTTGAAGGAAACCTGCCTAATCCTCTGGTCTGTGCATTGTGTTTATGAATCTGCCTTTGTTCCCTGAGCTCATGGGCAGAAAGAAAAGGCTGTGGCAGAGCCTGATAAGAGTATTTAAGGTCCTCGTGGCCTTCACTCCTGCCCACAGGGGGCTTCCCTCTAGCCCACAACGATCCCTCTTTACTACTGAGCTTTGCCAAATCCCCAGAGAAGTGTGTCTATTCCCCCATAAAAGATTGTGCAGTCTTGAACTAAACATCTGCCTGAACTTGAACACTGTCCCCTCTGTGTAGACGATGACCCACTGGAGAAATGTTTCTTAGGGTTATCTTGAGTACTTGCACTGAAGGCACCCAAGAGCTAACTCAAGGTGTCCCTCATAGATGCATTTGACTGTGACTGGTGTTTACGTTCAACATGAAGAGGGCAATGTGACAAAGGCAATCCATATGACACAAACCCACTTCAAACCTTGCTGCACACAAGATTGAGACCCCCAAGTTAATTTGCCTTATGAATCTGGGACGCAGATTAATCATTTTGATCTTAGGAAGCGTCATACTCATCAGGCTCTGATCCTTATAGGGGACTTTAACCACCCAGATACCTGCTGAAAAAAGCTCAAGACTGGAGGTAGTTTGGGCTGCAGAAATCATGCCCTGGAAGAATTCTCCATTTGGAGTGGTAGTGGAAGGGTAAAAAATAGAATCAGGACCCCAGGCCTCAGGAAGGAAAACATTTGGCTGTTTAGAGCCCTGCTGAGTTGCATCCCTTGGGAAACTGCCCTCAGAGATACAGGAGTAAACGAGTTGAGAAATATTCAAAGATATTTTGCTTAGACTAGTAGAACGCTCAATCTCAGCATGCAAGACATCATGCAGGGGACATGGGAGTCAAGACCTTTTAACCAAACTAAAACACAAAACCAAAATGCACAGGCAGTGGAGGTAGGGATACACATCCTGGGGAGATTATAGAGAAATTGCCTGGAAGTGAACAGAGGGGATCAAGAAAGCCAAAGCACAGCTGGAGCTGAACTTGGTGAGGGACATGAAAAATTACAAAAAGGGTTTGCTCAGGTATGTAGGACAACAAAGGAAGATGAAAGAAATTATACTCCCCTCATGAGTGAAAGAGGACATCTGGCTAAAACTGACACAGAGGAGGTGGAGGTACTCAAGAACTTTTTTGTCATAGTCTTCACCAGCAAGTGCTTTAGCCATGGTGCCTAATTCACAGAATCCAAAGGCAAGGCCTTGGAGAGTGAAGTACCAATCACAATAGGAGAAGATCAGGTTCAAGACTATCTAAAGAGCCTGAATGTGCACAAGTCAATGGGAATTGATAAAATGCATCCAAGTGTCCTGAAGGAACTGGCAGATGAAGTTGCTAAGCCACTATCCATCACATTTGAAAAACTGTGGCAGATTGGTGAAATTTCCAGTGACTGGAAAAGGGGAAACATAACCCCCATTTTTACAAAGTGGAAAAAGGCTGACATGGGTAACTGCAGGCCAGTCAGTCTCATCTCTGTGCCCATGGGGCAGATCTTCCTGGAAACTAGGCTAAGGCACACGGAAAACAAGAGAGGTCATTGGTGACAGCCAACATGGCTTCCCCATGGCAAATCGTGCCTGACAAGCTTAGTGGCCTTCTACAACAGGTTTACAGCATCAGTGGACAACATAACACTGACTGACGTCATCTACTTGTGCGAAGCATTTAATACTATCCCACACAAAATCCTTGTGTCTTAAATGGAGAGACATGGATCTGATGGGTAGACCACTCAGTGGATAAGGAACTGGCTGGATGGTCACACTCAAAGAATTACGATCAATGGCTCCGTATCTGGGAGGGGACTAGTGATGAGCGGTGTCCCTCAGGAGTCTATATATGTACCAACATTATTTAACATCTTTGTTGGGGACATGGACAGCAGTGTTGAGTCTGCAGATGGCACCAAGCTGAATGACATGGTTGACACTCTTAAGGGAAGAGAAGCCATCTGGAGGGAACTTGACAGGCTAAGAAGGTGGGCCCATGCGAAGCTCATGAAGTTCAACACGACCAAGTGCAAGGTCCTGTACCTGGGTCAGGACAATCCCGAACATGGGTATAGTCTGGGCCATGAATGGACTGAGAGCAGCTCTGCAGAGAAGGACTTGGTGTTGGTTGATGAAAAACCGAATGTGAGCCAGCTATGTGGACTTCTAGCCCAGAAAGACAGTCAAACCCTGGGCTGGGTCAGACACAGTGTGGCCAGCAGGTCGAGGGTTCTACTCTGCTCTCATGAACCCTCCCCTGGAGTTCTATGTTTAGATCTACAGCCTCCAGCATAAGAAAGATATAGACCTGCTTGAGTGGGTCCAGCATTGGAGCCACAAAGATTTTTGGTGCTGTAGTACTTCTCCTATGAGGATAGAGGGAGAGCTTTGGGGTTGTTTAGGGGAGAGGGGAGGAGAGGAGAGGAAAGGAGAGGAGAGGAGAGGAGAGGAGAGGAGAGGAGAGGAGAGGAGAGGAGAGGAGAGGAGAGGAGATGAAGAGACAAGTATCAGGAGTGCAGTGATAGGATGAGGGCTAATAATTTTAAACTACCAAAGGGTAGATCCATATTAGATGTTTAAAAAGAAACATATTCTGTGATGGTGAAGAGGCACTGGAACAGGTGCTCAAGAGAAGTTGTGAATGCCCCTTCCCTCGAAATATACAACACCAGGTTGTACGGGGCTTTGAGGAACCTGATGCTGTGGAAGGTGACCCTGTCCATGGCAGAGGAGTTGGAACAAGCTGATCTTTAAGGTCCCTTTAAAACAAAAACCATTTTATGATTAATTATATTATTCTAGTTGTTATGAAGTGGGAGCAAAACATTTAAGATGAAATGGGGCAAGGACTTAATCACCAGTGAGACCTCAGCAAGCAGCAACCACTATATGTTTAGATGCTTCATGAGTAAGGAATGTTTGTGGCCCCACGGGGCTCTGGGACATAGCACAAAAGCCTGCACTGCTCCTGGCTCTGCATCCTCCTCTCTTGCCTCCCTTTCCTCAAGGAACGAGGTAAGCCTTTGTGTGCTCCATCTCTCCCTGTGGGCTGAACTGCTGTGATGGTGGCTACTCAGGTGGATCCTTGGGCTGCCTCAGCTTGGCCCTGCAATAGAACTGTTCAAGGGCTGTCACCTCTTTCCCTTTTGATGGGGCTGGCTGGGGAGAGCTGGGAAGAGGGGGATTCTTTCAAGCACAAGGGGATGAATGGGGCTGAGCTGCAGTGAGGTCTGCTCAACAGAATGGTGTCTAGCAAAATGGTCCTGGGCATCCAGTGCCACCTTCAATGCAGCAATGGTTGTACTAGAGATGGGGTATGATCCATTTTTCCCCAGGTGTTTTAAATCCACTGTGCTGGGTCTTATACCAAAAGTGGTTGAGCATTCCTGTACCATGGAACTTGAAGGGCACAGTGAGGGCCATGGGAGATCCTAGTCCTTAACATTCAGCCCTAAATTGAGATCTCACACCTGTTGAGTGTTTTAGCAAGATCAGGTGCAGGCTTTTCACGGACATGAAGCTAGACATGGAGATGAGGGCAGTAAAGTATATCTGCAGAGACAACTTAGGAAATATGGCCGAATGATGTTAAGGTCTGTATTCTGTCTCTGCTTTGTGTTTCAGCTTTGCCTCCCTCACCGAGAGATGTCTTGCTTCAGACCCTGTATCCCATCACCTTGTGGTTCCTCTGGCCCAACCCCACTTGCAAGCAGCTGCAGTGTGCCCTGTGTTGCCCGCTGTGGTGACTCGACAGTGGCCATTGAGGCCTCCCCAGTGGTGGTGACCCTGCCGGGCCCCATCCTCACCTCTTTCCCTCAGAACACAGTTGTGGGATCCTCTCTGTCAGCTGCTGTTGGGAGCAGCCTCAGCACTGCGGGGGTTCCCATCTCTTCCGGGGGCTCCCTTGGTCTGGGGGGATCAGGGCTGTGCCTGCCTCCCCCCCGCTGCCGTCTGAACTGCTGAACCTGGTGCATCATCCCTTCTGGAGCGGGAAGAACGACGGGGACTGCACAGCAGGAGTGTGGCCAGGGCTTGCAGATGAGCTGGGTGTCCTCATGCCGCCTGGCAGGAGGGACCTGTGGCCACGGCTCCTGGCTGCACGTCAGGCCTGGCCGTGCCTGCTCTGGCTCTGCTTTGCTCTGAGCTCCTGGAGAAAGGGCTCGTTCTCTTCTGCTTTGCTGAACCTCCTGCTGCTGGGGGCAGGGTGCTGGAGTTAGGGACTGCTCTTGCTGGGCTGGGCTTGCCAGCAGGTAGAGCAGAATGGGGAAAGGCAAGCGCTTTGTGTGGAGCTTGTCCTTGGGAAATGGGCTGTTCTCTGTGTCCCCCTGAACCCTGCAGACACGTTTCTTGGTCTCTGTTCTTTGCCACTGCATTTGCTCCTTCTCATTAAAGACTTTGTGCAGCATAGCTGGAGACTCATGGTGGTTTGTCCTCCTCCTCTGTCAGTTGTTCAAAACCTTTGAAAGAGGCAGATCCTGATCTTTCCTATGACAGTGACTGTGTCCCCATGCAGGAACAGTGCCAGGGTGGGTGGAATTCTCTGACATGACACCAGAGCACCAAAAATAAGCAAGCAGGCAAGAGAAAGGCAGAAAAGCCTCAGAGAAATCAATTTCACAAGAAGAAATGGACAGGGGAGGAAATAAACTTACTGCCAGAAAAAGTGGTGTTCAAGATGGGGAAAAGTTTGCCCAGCGAGGTTTTAGATTCTCCACCTTAGAAAATGTCCAACATCCAACCAGACAAGGCCCTCAGCAGCCCTGTCTTCTTGACCCTCCATTCAATCAGGCTTGGCCTGCATGATCTGCACCTCAGCTCTTGTGTGATTTGCTGAGCCACTGCTGGATCCCCCCATCCAGAAGCAGCCATAACGAATAAGGGAGTGGAGAGGGGGCAGGACCAGTGGTCAGGAAAGCTGCCAAGGTTTGTTGGGCACAGGGCAGGAGAAGGGGCACTGATGTCAGTCCCAGGGCTGGGAGCACAGGAGAGGAGGGATGATGGGAATGCATTAAAAAAGTGAGCCAACAGCAAGGCTGTTCAGGTGCATGCATGCTGAGGAGAGGTCTGAGAGAGCTAAAACTTGAGGTCCCACTGAGATTTGAACTCAGATCGCTGGATTCAGAGTCCAGAGTGCTCACCATTACACCATGGGACCTGCTGAACACCTATTGTCTTTCTCCTTTTGCCACCCCGGTGTAGCCATATCATCCTGGGTGAGCCTGGCACTCTCTCCAGCTCCCTGGCCATCACCAAGTACAAACTCCCTTCCTGCAGGGCCACCACTCACAGGGCTTTTCAAGGGAGTGCCAGATCTCTTTGCTGTCTCTGGCTGGTAACCCATGAGAATCTTGCTTTTTCCTGGTTGGACATGGTTGTTAAGTTTCCACCTTAACCTCTTCAACATTGCACCTCACAGAGTGCATTCTTGGACAGCAATGGGTGGTTTGATGCTTTCTGTCTGTCAGCAAGCCTTGGCCAGCCAGAGAGCCACCTTCACACAGAGGAAGCCTTCTTACCTCTACTTCTCCAGGCTGGATAAACCCAGCTCCTTCAGCATCTCCCTCAGTCATGACATGAACTGCCGTGCTCTGTTACCACCATATGCGTTCCCTCTTCCTGATAAATGTCCTGACTGTAGTCCTTCTGAAAAGCACCACCAGTGCTTGTGTAGCCTGTGGGTGGGGCTGTGTGATGATATCTCTGTCTGGTCAGCAGTGTTGGTGATACCGAAAAGTTGGCAAAAAGGATCTTTAACACTCTTTTGAAAGTGTAAAAAAGCTGGCACTTTCATTACAGCGTGCCAGACGCTCAGAGGATTGCTCCTCTAATGGACCGTGCACGTGAATCGCACTTCTTGGTATTTATTACATACTCTTATTGCATATTCATTTGTTTGTACTGCTTAGTTAATGCA
Organism: Pampusana beccarii; assembly: GCA_013399365.1. Lineage (NCBI taxonomy): Eukaryota > Metazoa > Chordata > Aves > Columbiformes > Columbidae > Pampusana > Pampusana beccarii. The sequence goes on along the minus strand of VWYH01004068.1, from coordinate 1,668 downwards.
TAGAACATAAAGTATTTACATAACCCCACCGTTTGCCAGAAGTCCATCTTTGGTATTCGAGAGTGTTCATCAACAGCGTCTAGTAGTTCCAGCTGCCTTCGCAGCCTGGTGCCCCCCACCCCCGTGCCAACTTCTTGACCTGATTTCTTGAACAAGCATATCGTAATTTTGTGCTGCTACTCAGCAGAAGTTACGCAGCTCTCTCTTCATTCAGTGGAACATCTCACTTTACCAGCTTGCAAGCCAAAGACATCCTGCTTCGCCTCATGTCCAGCCTCTGTAGAGTTATTGTTTCTCTGTTAGGTTTCTGTTACATTGGGCTTCGTCTTGCTACATTACACCTAGGGGATTTCTAAAAGATTTTTGTTCCTCTTATGATTGGAGAGAAATGCCCTAGAACCTGCGATGTCCCTGCTGGCCTCTTACTGGTAGGCCTTTAATCCCACCTGCCCCTCTTCACGCTGGTGCTAGGTGCATTTCCCAGTGGGGAACTGCCAATTCACAGAAACTTTCTGTGTCGAAGCCTGGCTGGTCAAAGCTGCATCCTGATTGGCACCTACAAAATGTGCCAATTGACCTGACAGAGGAAAGGATGCATCTCAGGGGCTCTCCAACGTCAGGAGAAGTGGGCAGAGGAGCTCTGTAATGACTACCAAGAGGGAAATGTTGCTGCCATCTCTAAAAAAGGGAAGAGGGACTATGAAGACCCAAGGAAAAGTAACAATGTAAACTGGAGCAAGTTCAGTGGAGGGCAGCCTATGCGTGCCTGAGTGCAAAGGAAACCCGAGTGTGATGTCCAGGTGTAGAGAATCATAAAGTTCTCCGAGCACCTGCTTCTGTTCTTCAACAGTTCCTGGGAATCTCTGAATGGTCCAAAGCAGCTCCCACAGGCCTGGCTTTTGCCATGGCAGATCTTGCCAAAAGCCAGGCCTGCGTCTGCCCAGAGGTCTGGCCATGGGGGAAGGCTGTGGGAAAGGCCAAGGGGAGTGGATCAACTGCCCTGTGGGAGCTGAACCTGCTGAGGCAAGCTGGGTTGTTTTGAACCAGGACAAGGAAGGCACTGTGATACTCCCCTTCTCCAGTCACCCCTGTGCCAGCTGTGCGTTTACTATGCAAGTGTATGTGTGTTTGTGTATATGTACCTGTGATGATTTAACAACAGCCAAACACCCAGCCAGCTGCTCACTCCTTTTCTCACACTGAATGCGGTGCAGGGCAAAGAAAACACGGTGAGAAATTTCATGGGTCAAGGTAAACACAAGGACAAGGCTTAACAAAAAACTCGTCGGAAAGCCAGGCTTCACTTGGGGAAAACCAAGCTTTTGTCAAATAAAAGATTCACATCATGAGAAACAAATCAACAAACAAATCAGCTTTGCTGATGTGCACTTTGGGAGTGGTGTCTGCTGAGAAAGCAAAGGAGAAGGTGTCAGTGGCAGAGAGAGGGAGCTGAGGGTATGGGACAGCCCTGGGCAGCCCTGGGTGTCCAGAGGGCAAGAGGGCAGCAGTGCAGGGAGCACCTGGTGAACACTCTGCAAGGGAGAGGCAGTGTCTGTTGGGGCTGGAGTGTGGCCAAAAGCAAGTAGCAGAGGATGGTTTTGATCCATCGACCTCTGGGTTATGGGCCCAAGCATGCTCCCACTGTGCCACTCTGCTCCCCCCAGCAGC
>VWYH01004065.1:178714-222950 GCA_013399365.1 Pampusana beccarii | reverse complement strand
TTAAAAAAAAAAAAAAAAATCAAATCAGTCCGGGGATGTGATGATCTTGTTCTCAAACTAAATCTAAACAAGGACCATGCTGGCTGTGAAAAAGAAAGGTTTCTAACTGCATGGAGGAAAATTAACTTGTTTGCAGTCAAATCAGTGCACCTGGTAAAGCCAATGTGACACCCATAAAGGTGGAACTAAAACTGGTAGAACTCCAAGCTGGTAAGGAAAGCCCTACTGCTGGAACAAAGATGCAGCTTGCTGGACCATTTTGCCACAATGATTTAAGAACAGTCCTGCTTTATTTGGTAACATACTGGTGAAAGAATTAGGAGCTTGGCAAGTAGCTGCAACTGTATTGTTTATTGAAGAAGCAACGAAACTAACGTTGGGGCAGCAAATTACTGTATTTATACCACATGCTATGGCCTTAGTGCTGGAACAAGGAGGACAGCATTGGCTGTCACTGAACAGAATGGTACAGTACTAAGCAGCATTACTGGAACAGGATGATGTAAATTTAAAAACATCATCTTTGAATCTTGCTACTTTATTGCCTGTATCTAATGATGAAAATTTGGAGCATGATCATATACTAACTATTGAACAAGTGTTTTCTAGCAGACCAGATTTAAGGGATACTCCACCGGAACATGTGGAGTGGACTCTCTGTACAGACAGGAGCAGTTTTACTCTGGGTGGGGAACAACAATCTGGATATGCTGTAGTAACTCTAGAGAATGTAACCGAATCACAACCATTGCCATCAAATACCTCAGCACGGAAACCTGAGCTGATTGGTTTGACCAGAGCCGACAAATTGCCACAAGATAAGCAAGCTAATATATATTTATACAAACTCTAAATATGCTTTTGGAATTGTATATATGGAAAGAAAAGAGGACTTGTGAATTCACAAGGGTCACCTATCAAACATTGGCAAGAAACACTGAAGCTATTAGAAACTGTTCTAAAACCTGAAGAGGTGGCAGTAATGCAGTGTAAGCCTCACCGATTTGGACAATCTGAAATTGTGATTCTGTGATTACATGAACTAATTGTAAAGCTGACAAAACCACAAAGAAAGTGGCCAGTGGAGTGATAATGGGTGCCCTGATTCCACAAAACCCATATGAGAGCATATGCTACGATGGCAGATGTTAAAAGATATGCAATTGGACTTAAAATGCAAAGTTGTGCTAATCAAATAGTGAAACAATGTATATATTGTATATATACAATATACCTAATATATCGTATATTGTAAAAATAAAAATAATCCTAAAATAGTGTTAGAGCCTCCACTTAGAGAGAGAGGAAGAGGGAATTTTCCAGGAGATTATTGTCAAATTGATTTTTCTGAATTACCAAAGTGTAATAATTATAGATATCTTTTGATACTAGTAGATACCTCTTCTGGATGGCCTGAAGCTTTCCCATGTCAGACCAACAAAGCTAGGGAAGTAGCAAAGAAATTATTGAATGAAATCATACCCAGGTTTGGGGTTCCAGGTGGGATCTCATCAGATAGAGACCCACATTTCATAGCAGAAGTAATGCACATAGGAAAAGCTGATCAGATGTATATTTCTGGAAACCAAATGCTTGCTGAATACACGTCGTTTTGGGGTAAAACTTTTCTCATTGTTACGTAGTTCTATCCAGCAGAAAGCACCATCGGATGTGCCTGTACCTCCCTTCTGACCTGCAGATCAAGTTGTCGTTGGACCTGGAAGGACAAACCTTTCAAAGAGCGGTGGAAGGGACTCTGTATGGTATTGTTGGCAACTAACACAGCTGTGAAACCTCAGTCCCTGGATTCACTGCACTAGAATAAAGAAAAGTACAGAGACTGGGTAAAAATCAGAAGCAATCACTCCTTTAACATTAAAATTTAATGGACTGCACTTGGACTGAAATAGAATCTTATACAGAATTTGATTGTATTGAGGAGTTTTATTAGTATTGATTGTAGCGTTAATAATAGCCTGTTTGCTTTGTAGATATCTGTTTAAACATGCATTATATTTAACATAAGTGTTTGCCTGTTATATGGTATAGTAAGTTCATAGACTGTTAAATCAGGAAAATCCATGGACCCGAAATGTACCTTTTATGATAATCCAGAAGATTATGTAGATAGCTAAAACCAATTGCTGGGTGTGCACACAATTCCCAGAAAATTCAATTAAAGGGGTTCCTATATTAGGAATACCCCTTCTATTTATATATTTTGGGAAAACACTTCATCTGAATGTTGATCAATCTAAAAGAATTGTGATTGGATTAGAGGAGATTTGGAACCATAACTGCAGGCTTACGTGAGGTACAGAAAAACAATATCCCTTGTGGATTTCAATAAGTTTGGACACAACTGATGTCCTGGATTTCTGATTTACAGATGTGGATTAAGAAGTTTATTGTATTAGCAATTGTCGTATCTGTATGTTATATTGCAATATGTGATGAAGTGTTATGTTGCAGTCACTGAATGAGTTTAGAAAAGGTGGTACTTATTTGATACATGGATGTATACAAAGAAGTCCCAAAGTGGGGAATTGTAGTCATTACCATTCATAAGTACGAATCCTGTTGGCAATTGCTAACCTGAAGATATGTAAATCCTTTCAGTAAATAAGGTGGGCGATAATGTATTGTGCAGTGATGGTGAATTCTCTTCTGGTCAGGAAGACTGGGTTAAATGTGCCACTTTGTCTATTTCCCAAATTATGTTTTAGACTGTATTTCATGTTACCAAAATAAAGCTTCCACCCCCTTAATTCTTATTGCATTAATAGAATTAATAGAGGTATTCAAGTTTGTCCTAACTACACTGAAAAAAAGGCAATAGCCATGTGTACTTTTTAATGAAGATTAAATAAAATCTGCCTTATCCCTGAGTGTTTTACTGTGATTAATTCCTTCTCAATATATTGTGTATATTAAGGCCTGACATCCGCTGCCACAGTGGATGAATCTAATGTTGCACTTAAACAAGAACCACACCTGCTGCCTAACGTGTTTGCTATCTAGGATATCTACTCCATTGGACACTTTGGTTTAGGAAAAGTGCACATGAAACTGAAGAGCTATTTGGTTGTGTCATTATACATTATTTCTGCTTTATTGGTAGCTTTTAAAAATTGGATTGTTTGAAAAAGGACTTTTATTTCGTCTCACTTTTTATATTTTATTTTGCCTCTGCAGAGTATTCTGTTACATGGGCCTTCCACCCAAGCTCACCGCACTCATATATCGTGTGAGCATTGCACTACACATTAATGGTAAAATTAGCTGTGCCTTCTATTTCTCCTGTAAAATAGTTAGAAAGATAATAATGTAATGATCATGCCAGGAACTAATTTCACAATGAATATTTGAAGGAACCTACTGCTCGTATATTTTTAGTTGTTATTTGGATGACTGAGATTCAAAATCCATACTGTATTTTATCCTTTGCTATATAGGTGGTTGAACTTTTTAATAGCAGATTCAATCACTTGTAAAGCAAAATTGTCATCTCCTGTGAAGAAGCAGCCTAGATTTATTCATACTGTATAGGTTTTTAAAAACAAACGAGCTAACTGACTAACAAAAAGGTAAAAAAACAAACAAAACCACTGATGTGATGTCAGTTTTCCTGAGAGCCTGTGAGGGGATATCCCCATAATTATGCAGATAAGCCCAACTATATGGTGCCACTGAGAAAAATGCTATATTACCTCAGTCTAATTAGCTGGCAGCCCTGTGAAAAGCTGGCGAAAAAGGGCAGGTTTGGATCAGGTCAAGAGGTTGGTTACAGGCTCGGGGCAGCGTGCACTCCGTACTCACAAACCTACACAGCAATTGCTAAAACACGAGCACTGGATGGATACCTGGCACGTGTGGTCCTTGTGCCGCCGTCACGTTCTGTCCAGTTTCGGAAGCTCTTTGTGCAGGGTTGTTTGAGAACAATCTCTGAAGGACGCGAAGCTTCCAGAGTTGCAATGCCTGCCCAGCTGTGGCTCAGCCACGGGTAAGTGCTGCAGAATTTAACCTTGTTACAGTCGTAGAGTTACAACTATGGATGAGCCAAGTTATTGCTATAAACAAGACACAGGGTGTGGAGAAAGGTAATATATTTTATTAGGTCAGGAGACATAATTGGGAAAAACATATACTATTTTTATAAATGCCAGCCTTTTTTTTGTTTTGTTTGGTTTTGGTTTTTGTTGTGTTTTTTTTTAGTGAGGACATTTGCAGGAACCTGAAGGAAGGTTTATGCACTCAGAAGCAGGTCTGATGTTTCCTAACGATGGCAGTAAATCCAAGATGCAGGGAGAGTTTAGTGGAGTGCAGCGCCCTCCTGGCACCGCTGGACACTTTACAGATATCACATTTATGGGCTAATCCTTTATTTGACGTCTTTTCCTTCTGTCTGATGATATGCAGAAATGTAAGACTGGCTTTGAGTGATCATTGACAGAGCAGTGAGTTTGCTTTCCTTGGTATCGTTGTTTTGAAGCCACTGTATCACCTTGGCATTAAACTCATATAGGTATTAACCTCTGGGACACCTGCATTATACATTAAACAGCAATTCTGCCATACTGGGTTTTAGCATACGGTGTGCCAATTGCCAAAATGAAGGTCTGCCAAGTATTTTTAACTTTCTGGATATTTTGAAGGAGAAGAAAAACAGGTTTGGATAATGGGAACCTAAGTGTAGAAGATAATATCTTCTAGGAGTGTTTTTCTACATGGTGCCAGATTCTGATAAATATATGCTATTTTGTAATATAAATATGTCTGTTTGTTTTGGCATTTGGTTGTGAGGTTCACATAAAATCATTAAACTTCAGATTATTAGATTATGATGGCAGCATAAAAAATGCTAAACTTCTAAGAGAGACTAATAGACAAATCATAATTGTCCTAATTCTACTCACAATGGTTTGATTTCTCCATAGAAACTAGGATCTTAAAGAAATAGTCTCTTAAAGAGATAAACCAAGTTGCATTTTGGCTTTTTTTTTTTTTCGCGGAAGTCAATAGTTTAAAATTCTTCAGCTGTAAAATCCTTCTTTACCATGACCTAGGCAAGCCCTTTAATAACAACATACTTACTGGTACGTGTACTGAAACAGGACTTCTTTAAAATGGAAATTCTATATCTAAAAATCTTGTTCCTGTTTTTATGTGGGTTTGTCCGTTATTGGCTAATGCATGACGTATCAGATACATAGGTGATGTGTTTTCGTGCCCAGCAGCAGGATGCTAGTGCAGTAGGTATTATTGAAGTTACGCAGAACTGGTTTGCACTATTTATCTAACTCCCTGTTTTGCTCTGTTGTCTGTCCTGTTCGTGTTTAGCACTCGCCCTTTCAGTACAGAAAGAGAGCCCGAATGTCCTCCAGCAACCGCGTCACGAGTACGTGGGGGGGCGCTGCCCTTTGGAGATGTGCTGGCAGTGCGTTGGCCTCCATTCACAGCACGGAAGGTCTCATGGCGTGGTTTTGGTAGAAGAGGAGCCTGGGGTCACTCAGCACTGTGTCTGTCCCTGCTGAGTCACACATGCCCGTCTCGCGAGCACAGCAGGATTGGGCCCCTGCCAGCACTACGCTTCGCCAAAATCGCATTCTGCACGGTGTAAGTGGCCATTTATCAAGTGCAATTGGTGATATTCTGATGAGTTAAACAGGTTTATTTGACCATAGATGAGAGGTTTTTTCTCTGCGCGCTATAAGTGGAACAATTTCCTGTTTTCTACTCATCATGATCACACAGTTTCCACATCTCTTTTACAAACTGTACCATTATGTCACACCTAAGTTAACACCCACATTATAAACATTGCTACACACCAGTAGCTTTTATGGGAGAATTGTACTTGATGTTATATTGCCGTTACCTTATTTAACACAGTATGTCTTAATACTTTTTTTTTTTTCCTCATAAATTGTCTCATTTCTTTTCTTAGGCAAGAAAAGACTTCCCCTGTCATTTATTACCTGAAATGATGGTAACGTGTTATGCTAAAATAATTGCTAAAGGAAACAATTCAGGCCATTCTTGTGTGGGCTGTAGTTTGCTTCCCAGTGCCCCCCGGTGAGGCAGCTCCCTGCATGGCACATCTCACCAAAGCTGAGGTCAGAACGAACTATTAGATCATCAAATTTGGCCTGATGCGTATCAAAGGCATCTAAATTTCACTCAGGAATGTCCGAATTGTTACATATTAAGTTTTCCAGTGATAAAACTACACTATTGTCTGGTGCTTAATGAGATTGTCTTCTCCTTCTACCCCCAGCAGAAATAGTAATTCTTGCTCTCACCAGGCACAAGAAGTCTGGAGGTCAGAGACCCTATGGCTGCGTATGTACTGCACAATAAAGCAGAGCCAGCTACAAACTGCAAGAGAAAGCAGGGTCAAAATAGAACAGACTGTTCACTTCCACACCATGTAGTGCTTGGATTTGCACCTCTCCTGAGCACTACAGATTCTGGGTTCCTAAGACACCATTTTGAGTTTAACGTGTCTGAAATAATGAAATGCTGTGTTGCAACCCATCAGGGGCACAGTTTAATGCCATGACCTGGGTGTGTTGCGTGCCACCAGGAGTCACCTGAGGGTACGAAGTCTGCTGGGAAAATGTTGGAGGATTTGCGTAGGGTGGAGAAGCCAAACCTGGCACAGTTCCGTCCATAACGCTTACTGGGAACGGTCCTTGACGCCTACTGTCTCCCAGACTGGGCCCAGTGATCGTCTCATAGTGGGCTAACTGGGACAGACCAAAACCATGCCACGCACTGACAGTCACGACATCCTTTAGGTTGCTGCCTCTCCCTGTTATTTAGCAGCACACTCATGGCCTATAACTGTGTCAAGTGGCAGCTTTGATTTAGGGAGAAGGTGACTCCAGCTCAGATTAAGGACCAGTATATAAATGGGACCTGGAGTCCTGAACCCAGCAAGAAGATTTGGCATGTTTTTTTACTCTGGACTCACGAACCCATAAAGAAGTTGCACGCTTTCTTGGAAGATGTATATGCAAGTTTTTTGTTGGCTAAAGATGGATTTTCTTTGAATAGTAGTTGTTTGTTGTTTGGGTTTTTTTAATAAATGAAAAATAGATGGTGGTGGAATAATCCTGAAATCTGCCTTCTCCCTTTCTATCTGAGCTGGTGAACTCCTTAGGGAGGGAGAGGAGGTGTTTCTGGAAGCTCATGGAGAAAGCCAGGTGTCTGCGGACATAAACCTGTATTCTGCAGTATTAAAAAATGCATAAATGTATATGCTTTTATGATAGCTAGGCAGACATAAAACTCAATAATTTGTATCAAACTAATTTTTAAGCTCAAATGGGCTCGTGATTTTATTACATTTTCATGTTGAATTTTAAAGGTTTCACTTAACCAAGTTTAATGAAGAAGCAGATAAAAACAACTCCAGACTCACTGTTTATTGTGTTTCTTTCCCACTAGTTTTCTATTTGAGCTAAAAGACTGCATTTTATCTGAAATGTAAGAAAAGGTGCAGAAGTCTTTATGAATTGATGCCGGGAACAAAGTATCTGCTGACTTCAGTGGGTTCAGGTTTCACATGAAGTAATCTGATTTTCATTCATTTGTATTTAATTTTCCATTGCAAACCATGGAACCATAAAGCCAAGGTCCTGTTGCTTTAGAAGTTGTACAAATGCAAAAGATCTCTTAACTTTCTGTCCTTCTCTCTCCGCAAGTGCACTTCATAATTATATGTAAGGTATAAATCTCCTTAGAAGAGAACTCCATGTCGCATGACTCAGAGCTGTAAGAGACAGCCGGGCCCGTGTTTACACCCAGGTAAATTCTTGGCTGTTAGGAAGCTCACGTTGTATTTAACAAGTTCCACAAGTGCATTCGAAGTGAAAACTGGGGTCTGGTTCCAATTATCTTGGCGTCTGTAACAGAAGAAAAGTGCTGTATTCCACGCGTCTTACTGTGGATCTGACCAGAGCGCTACGGCGCCAAATAGAGAGAACTGGGCTGCCCCAGGTGCAGAGAGGAGAAGGGCCATGTTGGCTCCCCTGAGGTGGAAAAGAAGGTGGACAGGCCACCTGGACCCTGTCCCCAGGGAGCATCAGTGCCACAGGGTGTGCAACCACCTTGTCCGGCCATGTTCTCTCTCATAGAAGGAAAGTTGCATCACGATACTCCACAGAAGGCCTGTTCTAAAAGGTAAACTTGAAATTTAAAACAAGACAAAAGCCTTCATTTTCTAGACAACTGTTCAAACTAATTACAACCGATATAAGGCCAAACTCAGCCTTTGAAGCTCCGAAGCCTGTGACAAGGGCATTTCCTTGCAGAGCTGAGTCTTAGTGCGCTAAGGAAGCCCTGTCAGGCAGTATTTGACGTGAGGGTAATTTAATCTTCACTAATGAGTCGACAAGGGGTTTCACTAAAGACTGTACATATATAATACATTGAATTAACATATTCCCAGCTTCACTGTCCATGCTTCCTGGCCAACAGCACTCCATTTTAAAGTCTCGGGATTAAATTTGACCCGCTGATACTGTGGAAATTGCCTACTTGTGTTATTGCTCAGCCTCTTCCATGTGGTGCCGATCACAACAGCTGTCTGGCACAGTTAGAGAGAAAATATTCTGCATCCGACATAGACATATGGACAGCCCTATACTAACATGTTAATATGTTACTGTTTGTCCTCTTTTAATATGGCTTTTAGTATTTAAAGTGCAATTTTCATTTAATACAAATGAGAACCTAGTGAAGCATGCAAGCTTCAAGTAAAAGTGAACTCATGGAAATTTTTCCTTGTTAAGCAGCACCGTTTGAGCACTGCAGAAGATTTGTACTTCATGTTCACAGAAGAAACTCGTTTCATGCATTTTTCTACTCTTTTTATTTTAATTCTGCCTTCTTTCATTCAAAAGGTTTATCCTTACACAAGAGCTTGTAGTGGATTTTAACTTTGATATATGCTAATTAGCTGACAAAAACCCATCTGACTCAGAGAAAATTAAGTGAATGTCACTAATTTATTTTGTTTCCAATGTTCTCCTGCATTTTCTTGAATTTTTGCAGTATTCTGGTGTTAAAAAGGAAGGGAGTCCATACTGAAAGTTTAAGACAATGCAAATCTCATTAGGTTGGCAGGAGATGTGTCAGATCGCTAAGAAGCCTATGTGTGTCTCATATATCTGAACCAGCAAACAGATAAACATATATTAGGCAGGAAGCCACTTGCCACCTCTGCCTCTGGAAAGCTGTGAAACCTACACTTGACTGTCACAGCCATTTGGCATCAGCAAATTTCTCCTTCCCATTGCCAAAATCCTTTCTCTGTATCAGAGAGATCAATCACTTCAGACATGAATCAATATAGAGGTGCCTGCTGATCTGATTGCTTCCAGACTCTGTCTGTTCATTGCCTCTGGCTTTTACAGAAAACTTTCGAACATTTTCTTTGTTTTCTCTGTTTCTGGAAAGAAAAGTTTCTCGCAATGTCTTCTAATACTTCTGAGCCATTTCTGAAGGAGTTCTTCAAGTACGGTTGTTCTTTCACACTTAGGTCTGTCCCAGAAGGAAAAAGATGCTGAGATCCTCAGGCTAAAAATTTAATAATTAACAAAAAGATTCACAACTAACAAAATAACTTTAATCATTCCTGGTTTCAGCAGGTAGTTTTCACGTCTGCTATCACATTCAGGAGCTAATGATAAAACATTTTAGAGCACCTATTACCGAATTTAAAAGACCTCACACTGTTACACCTGTTCAAATGCAATTGATATCCATCTCATTTACAACAACTTAGGTCAATGGATGGAAGGATGTCACTAAAGCAACAACTACTTTGGTGTTCAAAAAGAGACAGTTAAAATGAACCAGGAGAGAAGCTGTTTCAAACCAGCTCTACTTATTAATGTGTTCTGTATAAACTCTCCTGTTCCTTGTCCTCATCCTTGCTTATTCTTCTCCCCATTTCTTCCCCCAGGGGGACATTGCATTTCCTGCCTCACAGTTTATCTTTTGAAGCAAATGTCTACAAACAGGGTTTAAGTATACGTTACTAACAATTCAGGAATTATTGACTAATTAACAATATCCTGGAAGAAAAGGAAGAGAAACAAAATGTGATCTGCTTGCTGGCAGGATTAGGATTCATAGGTCAAAGCCAGTCAGAGGGTTTTAATGTCATTGATCTACGGTTGCAGGAGGTTCAGGGTTGTATGAGGTAGAAAACTTTTCCCCAGGCAGTTGTTTCCTGCAACTAATAAGTAGTCTTTAGATTAATCCTGGGAAAAAAAGGAGCGGTTACTTTTTTTTCTTTGATGTTTGTGTTTGCTCTTTGTGTCATTTACTCTGTGTAAGAGGAAGGAAATTCAAGACATACTGTGGTGGAAAAGCCCTTAGGAAAGTAGCAGAGACGGGTATAGACCTGAGTCATGCTCTACTTTCTCACCATAGCTCTCTTACTCTTCTATTAGCCCCAAAATGTCATATTTATCTTAAAATGTGACATGTTTTAACTTTCTGGATTATTTTATCTGCTTAGCAGGATTCATTAGGAACACCCTGATACTTTGACTTCCATTTGAAAATTTCAGAAAATAAGTTCATTTGGACTAAACTTTTGTTGAGAATCAGGAGAGAATGATGATGGTAACTCTCTTTTCCTTGTTTCTAGCAGACAGACTGCAGCCCGGAGACTGGAGCGCTCTCCGGGATGTGGGTAACCACTGAAGTGGTTTCTTGTTAGTATAAGAAAAGCAGGAGATAAGAAGGCATATTAATGGAAAGACTTTTATTTCATGGAGAAATTCTGTGGCTAAGGCTTGTACAATGCTCTAATCTCTTAACCTGGGCTTTCTTCCAAAAATGTTGCAGTAAAGCATTCTTGGCATTATCATTCTAAGTAATTACCTCAACAGCTGAAATAGAGGGTGAAGAATTTTGTTATTTCTGTAGATGGACTTTCACACCTTGATCATATTCTGTTCTCTGTCAGGCATGCATGGGCTTTTTGCTGACTGCAGTGTTTCTGAAAGTGCATTTTAAATGCAGACAGAGAGCAAAAGGAGGTGTTCTTTCTTTCTCAATCATTTCTTTGGTAGTTTATTGCTACATAGCTTCAGGAATATACTGTTCTCCTTTGAACATTGACACCTATTAGAAGTTCAACAAGCAGCAATGTGAGTGGTTTCCTCACCATTTATAGTGTAACTTTTGCCCTAGAAACTGTGGCCAACTCCTGTCATTTACAACGAGCTACTCTACAAGTAAGAAGTCTCTAATTTTACATATATATATATATTTTTTTTTAAGGTGGACTGTGAGAGTCTACACCAAATTATATTCTTTGCACAGTGTTGAAGTATCGCCTTTCTAAATCTGCTTTTAAAAGTGTGATCTGAGTTGATGGCAGCTCTTACCCAAGAATCCACGGATCTGAATCCAGTAAAAAGTGATAGAAATGGCTACTCCAGTTCTTGCTAGTCCTTGATTACTCCCATGGCTCTTTCCACTAGATGAGAACTGACTGTACTAGCAAAGCTCTTTTCCTTTCCTTTGCCTGGAAGCTGGAGTTGGGGAAAAAGAACAGGAACTCTCAGGAAGGAAATTCCTATACAGAAGCCAGAATATAGAGCCAGGCAAGAATCCCACACATTACTGTTGTATTGGTCCTTAAAGCAGTCTACTCTTGCCATTTGATTTACAGTAATATTTGCTTACATTTTTATTTTTCCCCTGCTACTCAGGTTCTCCTTCAGTTACAAACCCTATAAGAGCTCCATGCAGAGATGCTACCTCAGTCATAGTGGGGCAGCACCCCTACTTCAGGAAAAAAAAAAAAAAAAAGATTTATTAACAATTGCACTGTGACCAGCAAAGTATCTGAACTGTCAGGAGTTGGCATAAATCAGAAAATAAACTATTTTTCCCCTCAGAAGAGGTCTTGGAGCAATACAACATTGTCAGTATCTGAACAAAGAAACTAAATGTTAGAAAGGAAGGAGGCACATCTTGCACAGGAAGACTTTGGCAGGAGAGAGAAAAGAATAACAAAGAGGGCTTGGTCCTCAGCCAGACAAAAGTTCAGCAGAGGAACTAAGCGTTGCCTACAGCAGCCTCATGAAGAAGAGGAGTTGGTGGAAGTATCTTCTTGAGGAGTATTCAGCAAGGGAGCTCACCCAGGATATTGAAATGGTAACCTGGAGATCCAACACAACACTATCTCCTTGTATTGTTTTTGATGAGTCGGAGAAATGCTGAAAAGTATCATTAACTTTGCTGCTAAATCCTTTTCTTTTCTGTCTTGATCTTCTTGGAACAGAACGAACTCGAGGTAACAGGCAGGAAATTGTAGGACTCAACCAATAGTTTAAATTCTGCAAATGAAAACCAAAGTTAAAATTCCTGGAATAAATTGTAAGATTTATATAATGCAATATATAAAATGTATTACGTAATGTAATATAGAAGTGATTGATATACTTCAATATCAATTGGACTTCCAATACATGATTTCAATTATATATTAAAATACATAATGCCTATAATTTATTGTCATATACAAAATGTAATTATGTAGTAAGCCATAGGAAATTATAAGGCTAAAGATTGACATGCTAAATGCTGTAGCCAGCTTCCATATACCACAGGCTATTCCACAAGGTTATATTTTCAGACCTTAATTGATAAGAACTCAATGAGAATTAATACTTTATTAATCAATATTTTCGAGAACCTAAATGGAAAGTTTAGTATTCACTATTTAATATGACCTTGATGATAACTGTGGCCTAAAACCAGACAGAGTAGGGCTGGAAACTGCTCAGGTTGCATCATCGTAGTATGAAAACAGGGACACTGTGACACTTCATACAGGAAAAGCCCAAGGCCTGGAGTCCTTGGAGTTTCTGTCCTTACAGGCAGATCATCTTTGCATCCTCCGTGAACTTCCAGTCCCAAAACACTCTCAGCAGAAATCCTCATACCTTCCATTAAAGCTGAAGGGAAATACTTATTTTTTACCCTAGAAATAAGAGATGGAGGTCAGCTACAATCTACATCTGTTACCCTCGTGGTTAAGTATAAATGAGTAACCACTTTTTATGAAGTAGAAGCTCGAGTGTAATTTGAGTGTGTGGTTGTTGATGTCAAAGTCAAAAGCTGCACATAAAAGAAAGTCATGACAATGAGAGCAAAGTTTATGTGTTTGTTGCCTATAAACTGTGGCCTAGCTGTTAAAAAAACCCTCTTTTTGTGTATGTGTTTCAATATATAAATGTTGTCCTTTTTCTTTTGTCCCTGTGAGCTTTGTTACATGAATGTTTTATTGGGCAATAGCCAACATAAAGTATTTTTATGTTATGGCAAAGTGTTTGGCAATACCTGTTGATCCCACAACAAGCGGCAATTTACCATACACCCCATATCTTAACCTGTAATCTAGATTTTCCATCTACACACAATAGCTATATTTGGAAAGCTGTTACCAGTGTGCCAGAAAAACAATGGATAGAATAAGAGTGCAGCTTTATACAAATTGTGTATGTCTATTTCTTATTATGCAAAGGCAGCATTGGGTCAAAACGGGTTGTGTTTCTTTTGCATGGTGACTATAATTCTGCAGTGATACATCTGAGAGTATCTGGAGATACTACCCTATGGGGAAAGACTGAAGGAGTTCATTCTTTTCTCCTTAGAGAAGACTCAGGGGGGACCTCACCACAGTATTCCAGTATTTAAAGGGCAGCTACAAAGAGAGCAGAGATTCTCTCTTCACAAGGAGCCACATGGAGAAGACAAGGGGCAACGGGTACCAGTTGCACCAGGAAGGTTGTGTTTTGATATAAGAAAGACATTCTTCGCAGCAAGAACAATCAATCACTGGAACAACCGCGGCAGGGATGTGGCGGAGTCTCCATCACTGGAGGTTTTCAAGGTGTAACTGGACAGGATGTTAGATAGTCTCATCTGGGTTCCCTTCCCATGAAACATTGGACCAGATGGTCCTCTCAGGCCCCTTCTAACCTCTATGATTCCCCAAAATGACCTTTTTAAAAAAAAAAACTCCTAGTGTTCACAAACTTCACTTTTAAATATGTTTGGAAGTTCCTGGGCAATAGGCCAGGATGATACATGTCTACAGGTATTTTTATTTTCAAATTTGTCATTCATTAAATGTAGCATGTTAGAAAGAATAGGGATTGATAAGGCACTATGAATTAAGACACATTAAGACCACTAATACAAGGTCGAGACTGGTGGGAGGGCTGAGTCTCTGTGTAGAATTGTAAAAGAGTATATAATTTTATAGTTCAAGACTATACAATAGTACATATACAAAAATACCCCCTCAAGAATGTAAGTGGAACATTCAGCACTAACTCCTGAGTCTGAGTAGTTGGGTATTTCACTTTGCAACCATAGGGTACAGGTAGGGTGAGGGAGAGGGTGGTCATTCCTTACTCTCGCACAACAAAGGCTCTTCAGTATGGGCAATTTCTTCCAAATCCTGACATTTACCTTACAGTGAAGGGGAAAGATACAGGGGAGGTTCCCCTGAGTCCTTGTCCTTCCATGTTTTTTGGACACAAAAGCCAGTGAGTACACTGCTAATACTGCCAGTTTTGAGTTCAGTCAAGCAAGTAGCCCAGCCAGCCCATAGCAATAGCATATTGGTTTTTGGGAACCACAGGTATTCCCAGCCTGATAACCACATTACCTTGTGCTAACATTTGCTCAGCCAAATCTGAGAATGATGTGCAATTATCCACAATACAATCACCAACAATTAAGAACAGTTACATTTCTAGTAAACACGTTTCCTTATGTCTTTACAAATGCCAAGTGTGACTAACCAGTCCAAGTTCCAGTGGGAAGTGGATACCATGAGCGATGTGCTTGGAAGTGCCCTAATTCCCAATGAGTCATGTTTACAGATAAAGCAGAGGAAATAATCACTTCTCAGTCATGGCTGTTAAGTAAAAAAGATAGGCCGCGTGGATGGTATGGATGAGAAGTACAGTAAAGAATGAACAAATTCCATACACAAGGAGGAAGCTGAAATAAATGGAAGGACGACTATGATTTGCTCAGATGGAAGCAGCCTGCATAGCCTGAAAACAGAAGCGAAGGTGGTGTTGGAGTCTAGCAGATGTTTCCTGAGATCATCTTCCACAGTTTTCCTCCTCCTCCTCTATCCTTAAGGGTAAAACCAGACATGCTGGGTTACTCTGCACGCTCGCTGAGAAGGGACAGTACCCTGGGAAATCTCTCTCTGGTGCAGAAAACAGTCCTGCATGAGTTAGACACACCTCATTCAGAGACAAAAATAAAGGAGGAAATTGGCATACGGGCACTGACAGCACTAAAGCAAAACAAAGTAGGTTGTCAAGAGCCTGAGGAAGAATGCCAAGGATTTCTCTAGAAGCCCTGGTTTGTGCAGACACCGAGGCTTCAAGCCTTCAAGTGAGCCTCCCAAGCTATCATTTTCAGATGAACCAGGAGAAATCCAATATACACAAACCAGAGGAGCAGGATTTGAAAGGATCCCAGATGTGGACTCAGAATCTCTGCTGTTTATTCAGTGACATGTTAAGAGCTCATGCTGTGCTGTTGCAGTGCCAGGCGACTGTCTTCCCACGAAGGAGGTGTTGAGGTGGTCTTTAATAAATAGTAGCGGTTTATTCTGGCCTAGGTTTCCAAATTGAGCAATAAGCTATTTCTTCATCTGAGGGTCATATTTCCGCACTTAGTTTTCATTTTGCTTTTTTTCCCCCCATATTGCGTTTTACATTTTCTAATTTGAGACATTCTGATTTTGAGTTTGGACTTAAATCTGTTTTCTCTCTGTGCCCACAAGAGACGCTTTGAGCTAGCCAGGTGGGAGAGGCCACAGCCTTAAAACCTTTGTCTAGTTAGGTCTTTATGTAGTGTGGCATGACAGTGAATATCAGAATTGTGGACTTTACCATTTCTGTACCTCCATTTCCTCATGTCTAAACAAGGGTTGATGATAAAGGTAAAACTTTTCATGTACTTAAATGATGTCTAAATCAAGCATCTAATACATGTATAATGTCTCAACCTGAAGATTTCTTGAATTTAAAAGGTACTTGAAGGTTCACCACAGGTTCATTTCAATCAGAGGGAGAAGTTTCCTCTCTGGCTGAAAAGCATAGTGCTGGAATGTAGACACCTCCTGTTCAGTGTGGGGTAGAACTGAGCATTTGCCTGCCAGCACAGATCAGGGATGGCAAGAGAAGGGACTGAATCTCTGAAGGCCAGCAAGCTGCCCATGGGCAGAACAAAACTCTCAGAGGGCCAAAGAGAGAAGGAAAGAGGAGATGGGTAATTAAGAACTGGGTAAGAAAGATTAGGGAGCCAGATGCCTCTGCTGGGTGGCCAAGAGGGTCATCAGCCCAGCTTCTTGCCTATCATAGTATCATTTAGATTGGATAAGAGCCTCAAGATCAACAGGGCCAGGAACAGCTGGGTGACATTGTGTGAGAAAGGTCAGGACTTCAGTGGACAAGGGCTCTTCCTGCACGTGTGTAACGTGTTGGTGCCCAGCTCCAAGAAAAGGTGGAGAAGGGAATATGAAAGTAGTGTTAAACGTACACTAGAAAGAGAGAAGACTAAAAACACAAATAGCAGGAAAGAAGAGATAACAACAAATAACTTGCTAATAGCGTAAGCTATGTAATCACAAGCTGGTAAAACAGAAATAGGTTAATATTAGGGTGGGAACAGATCTTGACTTACTTTCTGTGAACTGCTCCAGCTCATCAGCTATGTAGTCAACATAATCTCTGAGATGAAAGCAATTCATAATTATTGTCCAACTCCAACATTCAGATCATTTCTAAACCCTTATTACAGGCCATGTTTGCAGACTGTACCAATAACTGGCTTTATCTGCAGTGCAGCCAGGCTACAAAACGAAGTAGAAACAAAACGTTACTTAAGGACATGGAATCCATGTCACATTTATAATTTGGCACAGAGACCTCAAGCACAGTAAAATCTATATGAGCTATTAACTCTACTCTTCAACCCTCTTTTGCCGAAACCTAATTGAGCTGAAGTCTGTTGACAGAGAATTACATTTTTGAGGTTTGCCTGATGAACAGATATTTCTGTCTTTTAGATAAGTAAAAGATGTATGAAGTAATTTAAGTACTAACTGGGGACATAGATTCTGATTCTTCAGCTCTCACATTTTAAAGAGATTTCTAGTTTAAAATCTACCGATGAATTTATCCTAGGATGATTCCATGAGTTGTCTGGAACCAACATATCAAACTACTAACTTGTCCATGGTTATGGAGCTGCTAAAAGAGAGTTCTCAAATTTTCACTTGTCCTTGGCAAACTTCAAGGTGTAAAGAAGACATGACTGGCAGACCACTTATTTTAGGCATTTCATGTATGACAGAAACAAAAAAAACAAAGTATAATAGGGGGAATACTTGGGGGAAGAATGAAATCTGGAGTCAGACAACAAATTAACCATGAGAACATGAGAAATACTTATTACAATGAGCTGCTGTTTTTTTGGGTTTTTTTTTAATGTGTTAGTTAAAAGTCCAGTAGTTTAAAGTCCAGTGGAGCATAATTTATTTCCTTAAGGGAATTTGTATAATTTATGTTGTCAAAAAGTTATGTCTATTTTTTTTTTTTTTTAATCATACAGTCATGAAATAATTTAGGTTGGGAGGGACCTCTGGACTTCAGCGTGCTGGACTAGCAATGTGGGGCTACCTTCAACACTGCTGCTCAGAAGGCAGCAGTCCTCGGGGTACCTTTTCCAGTGCATCACAAACAATTGCGAACATCATCTTTTTGCATATACAACCAAAATTTCCCTTTCTACACCTGGTGACCATTGCCTCTGAGAACAGTTTGGGTACACCCTCTCTCAGCTCCCCCTGCCTCAGGAAGTGCAAGACAGCAATTAAACTCCCCCCTAAGGCTCCTCTTCTCCAGGCTGAACAAGCCTGGAGCTCACTCAGCCTCTGCTTCTGTGTTGGATGCTCCAAACCCCTGAGCAGCTTTGTACTCTCAGCTGAGCTCCCACCCACCTGCACATCTCTCCTGTCCCCGGGGACCCAGGGCTCGTATTGCAGAGGCAGCATCACAAATGCCAAGTCATCATCCATTATCACTTTCCTTGACTTACAGCCCAGGGTGCCGTTAGTCTTCCTGCTGTAATCACATTTTAAGACCATTGCTTACTCATATAGATACATCTTAGAATATTAAAGAATTAAACTAACAAATTACTGAAAATATCTCAGAGCTATTATTTTTCTTTGAGAACCTACTTTGAGAATTTCTCTAGGTTGTGTGAGTTCAAAGATGGGTATTTGTATCTCAGGGTAGTTGCATCCCCACCATACGCTAATGATTAAATAGAAGAAGTAAAAATTATGAAAGAATTCAGGATTAATTTATCATGTTTCTACAGAAATCATCAACCATTTTTTAATGTTTACTTTTGCCTAATTTGCTTTGTTTGAAATCAGAGAACTTCTGAAAATACTGACTGAACAGCAAATTTATCTGTTGACCTTGCTTTAAATAGAATATAATTCATGTTATATGTCAATTTTTTCTTTCAAGAGTAATCTCTATAGAAAAATGCTCAAGGAAATTGGTCCATTTTTCTCAACAGTTACTAGGTATGAAACTTCCTCTCAAAGTGGAGTTAAGAGTTCCTCCCCTTCCAGGAACACCTGAGCAAAGGGAATGCAGATGAACTGCTTTGCCTAATTAGTTTATCTGAATGAAGGATGGACTAACACTCCTACGACAAGCAGTATAAAAGAGGGTTGGCAGTGCAGAAGAGGATAAAACTGAAGGCTTGTTGGAAGAATGTGTGAGAGAATGAATTTCAGTCTGAATTAAGGACGTAGTAAGTAGAATACTATATCTAGTAAAATGGGTGGGTTTTTTCCCCCCATATATTTATATAGTTCCTTACAAGCAGGGATGTTGGATTGGTGCATACTGAGCTGGCATGTTAAGAGAAGAGTGTGTATGTTGAGGGGGTGATGGGGGTTTATTTTGTGCCCATTTCAACTGTATATAAATATAGCATGTTGGTATAGATCATGTTCTGTTTAAAGCATGTATGACCCGACTCCTTACATGCTGACTGATGTTGTCTTCTTATGATCACTTACATTTCCATATATTTTTTTTTGTCTTGTACATTAGGCAAGGGTTTAATTTATGGAATGTGCACAAGTTTTTTTTTAAACATATCTACTATGATTGTCTTGGCTCACATCGGATTCCATTTTTTTTCTTCCATTTGTGCATCTCATATCTGTTATTCTGTTTCAGCTACTTGGATATGGATTCTAGGTCAAAAATGAAATATTGCTAAGCAACTTTATAAAAAAAATTAATTTATAACAGATCTTAAAACTACGAACTGTTTACATTCCTGACCTGCCTACAGCATTTACATAACTTCCAGGAAAGGTCTTTTCCTTTGAATAACTTTCCAGTTGCTACTAAATAACTGACACTGTGGTTGTTTGCATTAGCAGTAAGAACCCCAGAAGTCCCATCCTTTGAGGCACACAATTAACCACAATTTATTTTTCAATAAAACTTAGCGTTTACCAGAAAATCCCAAAAGCGTATTTTTATTCCACAAAAGTCTTAGTTCATCACATTGTGCATAATGGAGCATATTTATTAGTGTAATCTAGTCTAGTAATGTCACCTCTTGCATGTATTTAGTAGGATCAGAGAGGGATGTTAGAACAGTAAGTTCTCATGCAAGACTAAACTCTCTTTTAGATGCAGATAATCTTCCTAAGAAGTAGAATTAAGTGACAATCAATGCAAATACTAGTAGAATGGAGCAGAAATATCTGTTACATAAATGTTGTGCTATGAAATAACAAACATAGCTTGTGCTTTTTACAAATCCAAAAAAACATTTCTGCATAGTTAACATTAAAAAAAGTTAATTTTAAATGCCAGGTATTCAATTTTTTTAAAACACAAGTATTATACACTGAAACCAAGTCTGAGTTTTTACATTTAGGATTTCTATTTATTTGTGTGTGTGAAGAATTACTTTCTAAATATATACAGGATTTTGGGGTTTTTGTGGATTTGTTTGTTTTCCTGGTACTGTGCTCACACAAAGCCTTATATGAATTAATCCACATACTTCTGTAAATTGTACTGCTTGTTCTGTGCTCCAAGATTAAACATGGCTTGTTCTGGTTCAGCATAAGGTTAGATGCATATAGAAAAAGATTCTCTGTGAAAAACAAGGAAATACAGCTGGACTGCCTATATACTTGAGCCAATACTGAAATGCATGACATTTCTTCTGTTATTTCAACAGGTTTTTTCCATTATTTTGTCAAAGTTTTTGTCTCTGGATTAAATTCTCATACAGCTCCACAGAGAAGTCATTCTGGTATAGGAGACACCATCATGCTGTCTGTTGAGATCACAGATTAATAATTGAGTTGACCACCTGTACATTGTTTCCAGCTATGGCCAGTGTCCTTCCACAATGTACCTAAGCTCAGTTTAACTTGACCAATGGGGGGTTAACTGCCTTTGATACTTACCCTGCTAGTTCAACGTTTTCAGCATCTTGTCTTGTTAATGTATCTGAGCTCACAAGAAAATTCCTGAAGACTGGTTTTGTTTTGGTCTGTACAGGGTCTGTTTTTCCCCATCTGAAGCTCCATCTATAGTGACTACAGGAGCAGAGCGCTGAGACTGGCCCAGTGGCATGGGGAGCTGGTACACCCCCTCAGGCCGGTATGAAAGGTGATGTCTTGAGGTCTGGTTCTGTGCTGTTCCCTTCCCAGCGTGCAGCTCTGGGCTGCTGTGCACCACACTGGCTCTTGTCTCTAAGCCATCTTGGATCATCTGCATTCTAATCTCCTGTAAATCCAGCTCCAGGCTGGACTGATGATCAGTTAGTGACTGCAGATTAACAGGATTATATGGGGGTTTATTTGGCCTATTAGGTTTAGTTCAACACAGGATTTAGATGGAGCTGGAACATTCAAATCTGACCTCACAAAAGCCCAGCCAACTTTAAATTCAGTTGTGTGAAGCTGATAGCCCTAAGCACAGTACGTTTAGGCTTCTGTTGCTTCTGCAGTAGCTGTAGTGCTCAGTTTGGGCTAAATTGAGATAAATGGTCTCAACCAGGAGCCTCCTCTGAGCATGCTGAGAAGCTCTCTGAACAGGGGGACTTACTGCATGCCCTGATGCAGCAGCTAGGACCAGACCTGACAGAAAGAGGCATCCGTAGACACATCGTTGGAGCAGCTTTGATTCCCTCTTCATTTCAGTGACTTTCAAAGGCTTACTCACCCAAGTCACAGGCTGTTGGCTGTTCTTGAGTAGCTGAAGGGATTGGGACTGTGTCACTGCAGACTATCACACCAACAACAGTACCTCTTGTGCCTGTTTGGTAAGAGTGTCTCCTGGGCTGTGAACCTGGCTCTGTACTGCAGTGCCACACACACTTATGCTACAGCCTTCAGCTTTCACTTGGCTATGCTTTTTTCCCCTAGTGAACCTTGTCTTCCTTGCTGCACACTGGGTGCCACTTCATCAGGATGGGTTGGAGCAGCACCTTTCCAAATCTCTCATAGCCTGAGCCTATGCAGGAGCTAGAGGAGCAGGGCCAAGTTTGTTATGCTGAGGAAGAGACTACAGCCAAGTTTCCCACTTCCTAGGCTGTTATGGGTGGTGGTAGTGGCATTGCTGGAATCATAAGTGCCCTGGGTTTTGAGGGGAAAAACAGAGTGGGTGTTAGTCTGTTCCCACAAAGAATGGCTGCTGGCATTGTCCTCACAGCAGGTTTCAGGCTACAAAGATTATTAGTGGCCTAGAGCACCTTTCTTACGAAGAGAGACTGAGAGAGCTGGGTCTGTTCAGCCTGGAGAAGAGAAACTGAGAGGGGATCTCATCAAAGTTTATAAATATGTCAAGGGTGGGTGTCAAGAGGATGGCACCAGACTCCTCTCAGTGGTGCCCGATAACAGGAGGGGCAACGAGCACAGACTGAAGCACAGGAGGCTCCATCTGAATATGAGGAGAAACTTCTTTACTTTGAGGGTGCCAGAGCCCTGGAACAGGCTGCTCAGAGAGGTTGTGGAGTCTCCTCTGGCGACATTNTTTTTTTTTAAGTCTTTGCACAGTCCTGAGACACAAACTCAAACTGTTCATGGCTCAGCCTTAGTCTTGGAAACTGTTCAGTACTTCCAGAAAAACCTCACCAAAGTTTTATAATAATCCTGTACTGTGGTGGTCAGGAGTTTCCAGCAGGATGAGATGCAAGTGTCTTGCATGACTAACTGGGACTTGTCCTTTCTTTTGTTTGTTGTTCTCATCTTATTTTCTTAATCCAAAGTGCTGTTAACTCCTAAGAAACTACCTACCGGATAGTGAAGCAGATTGCTAACCCAGGGGCTTGTAGTCACTACTGTGTAAATATTTAATATCGGTGATAATGGCTCTCTGGGAAAAGGGGTTTATAGCCAATAAGTGTTACTGGCACTGCTATTACAGTCTCCTGGATCCAAGCCAGAAGATCTGGCAGATGTTAGAGGAAGGACACTTAGACCCTTAAGTGAGGCACTAACATAAATACAAGAGTGTGTTCTCTGTCAGTGCCTACTCAAGCAGTGTGTGGTCACTCTGGCTGGATAGTGCTGAGTCTGTGGAAATTGCTAATCTCTGTGATAGTTGTGAGCCCAAGGCTGAGTTCCAGTGAAGTTCAGTAAGGGGAAGATACTGATTTGAAAATAATTCTGAAAGAACCAACTAGATTTCAGAGTCAACTTTGAATTCAGTTAATTTATTAGCATCCATACGACTGAAGCTATGAAACGCAGAATTTCTTAGGTGTGCCTGTTCTTTAAACACTCAGCTTGCGTGTTCCTCAGAACTCCCTGTAAGGTAAGATCGAACAAAAAATAGCAAGCAGAGAACTGGATGTTTCTATCAATACTAATTCTGTATTTGTGTTTTAATCGCCTAACATAGGAACCTTTTTTTTTTTTTCTCAGCCCAAAGACCTTCTAAGATAGGTGTTATTGTCCTTTTAAGGCTTTTGTTGCAGTAAAACAGATTGACTGACAGGAAAACTAACAAAATAAAGGAAATAAATGCATGCTCTGTCTAAAGACTTATTACACTGATCTTTGCTCTTTTGTCTTCATTCTAGTACACTTAATTGCTTAATATTAAGTCAACAGATAAGCTTAGTTGCTACGCATTTTCTTCACCTGCCAGCTGACTTTGTTCCCTACACACCATTCAGCTTCTTCCCTCCTGAGAAGCCTAAGGCTATGTACCTCTTATCCCAATGCAGGGAATAAATGTGCAGGACATGTGAAGGGTTTTCTTGGTGAATGGAGAGGTGTGTTTCAGAATGTATTTGGCTACTGTACTGAAGAGGGACAGAGTGAGACCACAGCAGTTTCTGGCTGATTGGGAGGGCAGGCACACCACCCCCTCCATCAGCCCTGCACTGCCTGAAAACACAGGGCTCGGCTGTCTTTCCTAATGCTGTCTGGAGCCCTTTCGGCTGCCTGGGAGGGAAGGAAGAGGCTCTTCAGTTTCCCATTTCTCTGGAGTGCCAGCACAGCCAGGGATCCCCAGCAGTCACTCATCTGTTTACTGCTTCACAAAAGGTTTGTGTTTTAAGGGAAAGCTTTTGATTCTGAGAGGAGTCTGTGCATGTAATGCAACAGCTTTTATCTTCTGAAGGCACTACTCTGAAACCATGGTGTTCCTAGGAGGCAACAAATTCTCTAATGCTTTCTTTAATTGATGTAAGTATAGATTAATCATATGCTAACTTGGCAAGTGGCTTTAGCGCAAATTGCTTCTGTCTTCAAGCACAGTAAAATGCTTATTTAAAAATAAAAATGGGAAGCTTCAGCTCCTTGGCACAAATTCT
This sequence comes from Pampusana beccarii, assembly GCA_013399365.1. Lineage (NCBI taxonomy): Eukaryota > Metazoa > Chordata > Aves > Columbiformes > Columbidae > Pampusana > Pampusana beccarii. The sequence continues at coordinate 198,998 of VWYH01004065.1, read as the reverse complement.
GAGTTGTAAACTTGGGGTCTAGCACAAGTGTTCTAACCAATACGTGAGGAAATTATCTTAGAACAGTAATATTGCAGGAGAAAGAAAAGCGGGGAGGTATGGTGCTTTCTTAGAATGTAGTAATGTATGTAGAAACTTGCAACAGATAGATGGAGGCTCTTGTATCCTTGCTTGTTTGTATTTAAGAGGAGTGATCAAATATTTACGTAAGTTAATTGGAATTTCTTCATTTGATATTATGGGATCTGGTTTAGGTCTAAATACATTTTTAAAACTGTGAAGGATATTTTCTTAAGTGGAAAGCAGGAAAATGGGGTGGGGAAATCCTTGCCCCATTTCCTTCTTACTAAAGACATTGCTTAGTCAAGGGTCCTGATTCTGTTTTACATACATTACTTATGGTGAAGCAATTAATGAAGGAAAGATTTAAGTTTTTCTCATGAAAAACACTGTAAAGTACTGTAGGTTTAAGCTGAAGTTCTGATCTTGTATTTGTTCCACCATTATCTTTTTGAGTCCTAAGAAAGAAGAAAGCAAACCACAGAAAGCTCCCTTTGCTTAAACACACAGTGTGAAAGGCAAGAAAAGACCAGACTGCTTGAAGTCTGTCAAGCATGTCAGAAAAACAAACCCATCTCTTTTTAATACCTTTTGGTGTTAATTGCTTTGGAGTAAACTTTCACTTCAAGATTTTTAAGAGGAACAATATCCACGGCCTGTAAAATACCTTCCTCCTGCAAGTGCTTTTTGGGGCATCTGTCCTCAGAGAAAGGAGGCAATAACTGACAAATCCAAAGGAGGAGTCTGCAGGCTTGCTTACTGGCTTACTTTGAACTTTATTTCTATATATTTGTTCAGAAATAGTCTCATTGGTTGATGCCCATATTTTGGAGTGTCACATAACTGCTCAATCCCCAGAATAATTTATTTGGAAGAGCTAAAAAGTCCACTTGCACTAAGTGATAGATTTCAAAGCTGTAAGGCAGCAAAGCTGGAAGTTGGTCTGGCTGAGAGCTGTAGTTAGGCAGTAAGCACTTACCTCTTGTATTGGTAGACAATCATAGCGAATGTATTTAACTGTAATATAAGAGGGTGAGTCAGAATGTGTATAAAATCTAAATGATTCCATTAGTCTCAGATATCTGCAGTGGCTGGCCTGACTTGCTTGGTACCACTGGCAGGGAGCAGGAGGCAGCTGATGCTCCTGTCTGTAGGCAGCCCTGTTTGCTCCTTAAGGAACAAGACCTGACACCTCCCAGGCTCCTGGTCCAGACAGTATTGGCTCTCTACCTATGAGCTCCTGTTCTCATCTTGTCAACTTAATGTTCACCATTCACCCCTTCCTTTCCTCCTCACACTGCAGAAGACTTTTGGTCCTCAGTCTGAAAGTGTTGTTGTTCAGCCACAGCTGGTGAGAGGGCAAAGGGAAAAGAGGAGGAAGACGGTGGCCATAGGGAGAAAACCAAAAGATGGCAGAAATACACTTCTCAGTTCTGGTAATCTGTGTGGGTTTTGGTTTTTGGCTTTTTTGTTTTGGCATTTGTTTTCAGAAACAAAACCTTTCAAATAGCACTGTGCTGAAGTTTGGGCTGGTCTCGTGTTACAGTAACCCAATGTTAAATTATAGGTTCTGAAAATGTACAGCAAATCACCAAAGATTAATCTTCATTCCTCTTTTGTAGTAAAAACAACAGCAGATAAGAAATAGAAATGAACTCCTTATTTCTGGTGCTAGGCTATAACCCAAAGTGCTTGAAAAGAGTTTACCTCTACTTCTGCCTTTCAAGTCAGACAAAACTAGTCCATGAGTAAGAAAGAAGAAAATGGGCAAGTAATGGAGCAAGGGGTTTTATTTTTCTTCCCCAGTACACTGAAACAGAAGCATCTCATCAAGGATAACTTTGTCTCAGCAGCCAGTTCCTCATTCCTAACCCAGGTATTATATGAAGGGGGTGATAAAGCTTTTGACTCATGCTAGACTCTTACCAGGAAGAAATTTTATGAACAAACATCAGACAGTTGAAGGAAAAATAGTAGAGGCTTGTTTAACTGGGAGTTGTCAAATCAGCGTGCTATAATTGCAGAAGGATTTTGAGTTGCGCCACAGAGTTTGGGAAAGAAATGTTTATTATTGTTCTATCACTTTATTACTGCTTCTTAGCTTACAAATTGGTAAGGGCTTTGATGGTCATACAATAACTATACATTTTTAATTTAAATTTGAAGTAGATAATATTGAAAGATACCCGGATTTCCAGCTGAAAAAAAAACCCTTCAGTTTCTATAATAGGAAGCCATTTCAGTACAAATTTTTTAGATTCCAACCTGTTTTGCAAAAGGATTAAAAAATAACTATTGAAGCTCTTGAGTAAGTGAAGCAGATAGAATGAGATCATAACACAGAATGTGTATTGCCAGAACACTTTGAAGAAAGTGATATTAACTCTCACACTTGAACAAAGGGTTCAGATTCATCCTACACTGCTACAGAAACAGAGTAATTCCATTTAGTGCAAAAACACCCAACAGTAACTTTGAGGAGGAGCAACTATAGTTAAAAAATGTTTTGTCTGCCGAGCTGTCAGTATTTCAAGGCAACTCCTGCAAACGTGAAAGAACATGTTGTAGAGAACAGGGCAGCTTAAAAGAGAGTCACAGCAGATTCCTCCCACCCTGGGTTTTGGAAAAAAGTTAAACAGAACATGATCAAAAGTCGTGAGGTCTTGTTCTCAATCTCCGCAGTTATTTGAAGCTGTCACATTATCCCTCTCCCTACTCGTATCTGCAAGTTCCCTTGCTTTGATCTCCAAGCATTTCCCCTGCAACCTGGATAGAACAACAATTCATTTCAGTAGTTAAGATCACTTCAGGTTAGAGGGGACTGAATTAGAACAGGTTTGTATGGTCAGTGTCCAAATGCAGCTGGACTCTTCTCCATATTCGTTTTCACATACAGCCCGCCACAACAGAGAAGCATAAATCTGAGGAATAACTTCATATGTAATCTGCTGTCTCAAATCTGCGGTCAGTCAGAGACTTGCATAACACAAACAAGTCTTGATTTGGCCAGAGAGGGCTGTGGCTTCGGTGGAACTATGTGTATGGGCATGAGTCACAGCAAAGATGTGCATGTAAATATGCTGCAACCTAACTTCTGATTTGAGAGATTATCTTGTCCTTGGTGTATCCTATCCCACAAAGGATAACAGGCTTTAATCAACAGATGTAGGTCAGGACAGAGGTCACTTAATGAGGTATGAATGACATAGGGTCTGGTGTGGTAAACAGTCTCTGGCATTGATATCTACTCTTCTGGATTTGGGGGTGAAATGTGAGCATAAAGTAATGTCCCCAGAAAGAGATAAGGAGCAGCACATAATGTATTCATTCCAACTGGAATTAGGTCTAAATTACTTAAACACAGAGAAAGGAGTTGAAGAGTTAAAGCTAGGGTTTCAGGCAAAATTGAGGCTGAGATAATTGCAGACAGCAGGATGCTGTGGTAGTTCTTTGCACTTAGAGGGAAAGAAATATTAATCAAAATGATTAAGCGAAAAACCAAGCCATGAGGATGTGGGGGCCATGGGGCAGAACTGAGCCTTGGATAACATCATGGTCCAGTTTTGCAGAAATATGACAAAAAGCAAGATTGGGACAGCAGCTTAAGGAGCTTCAGGAATGAATTTTGTGCCTTGATCAAATTCTGTGAGAAGCAGAATGGGAAATCATAGCCTTTTGTGGTGTGGTTTTTTTGTTTTGTTTTGTTTGGGGGCTTTTTGGTTTGGTTTTGGTGCATTTTTTTGTTGGTTGGTTGTATGTTTTTTAAAGCCACAGGAGACTGAATGGAGGAAGTTTTCCAAATTTGTTTTGAGAGAAATACAAATTCTTTCAGGTCTGCAGAACATAGCATTTATGCTACCTTGCTGCCTTGAGGATTGTTGAGAGGGTATCAAACTAGAGTTGGCACCAGCATAGAACTGTTTTAAGGAGTTGCATATTCAGGGTATTCCATGAAAATAGCACATGTCTATATTGTGGGCTTATGTGCTCACCCAATGCAGTTATGATGGCAGGTGCTGTGAAGAGAGAGGTAATATCTCTACAGTATCTCATCATTTTGCTTCCTTTGAGGCAGTAAGAATTCATGCAGGAGTAACAGTGGCCACGTGAAAAGTTTGTCTTTTTTCTGGCACATTAGAAAGCTGTTTTTTACATGCTGGCTAGAAGGTGCATGCCCCTTTTGCAACAGTAGTTATACAAGTTAGTTTTTTACTGTTCCTGCTTCCTTGGGTTATGCTTTTGCAGCCTAATGAAACAATCTGGCAAGTTTCCAGGTGTAATTAACAGCTTGAAAATTCATCTGTTCCCTGTTAGGGAAGAAGGGAGAACAGCAGAGTCTGTACTAACCAGTGAAACATCATCATGAATTTCAGTTTAGACAAATTCATGGTGTTTCCCTCTTCCGCGATGTCTCTTCTCTCTATGTCAGTTAAGATCTTAATGTCTCTTTTCTACGTCAATTAAGATCCTGATGGATCTTCTCTCTACGTCAGTTAAGATCTTAAGTACAAAGCTGAAATAACTGACTGCAGTGGCATTATTCTCATGTTTGTTTGCAGATTATCAGCTTTTTCTGGTGCAGCTGATAAAACAGTATTTGGTTCTATTAATGTGATACTATTTGTTTCGATAATCAGTTATTAAACTGCAGGGTGGATACTTGTTCTCAGTGTTTCTTCAGAAGACCATGTGGTGCTTTTGACACTGATTACTCTGAAGCTTAAACACCACACAAAAGATTCTTTCAGGTACAGGACTAATATGTTGTCTTCATCTTAATAATTGACACATGGTATGTTATGGAAGATCAATGAGCAGTTTTAGACTTAACCATCTCTTGAACAGACCTCTTAATGTTGTGTATCAGACTTGTGAGTTTTACGCTCAGAATTTAATTATCAGGGAGGTGGAGAGGAGACAATGTGCATAGGAAAAGTATTTTACAGTATATACTGTTAAAAGCTCTCAGAATTTCCTATAAGACATCTGTTTCTGCTGCTACAGTTATCTGTCTGGCTGAGCCCTTATTTGTAACCAGAGCTAGTCTAACAAATAGAGAATTCACTCTATTTTATGAAATAAAGGAAAGGAAAAAAGTTGAGTTTGCTAATAGGCCTATTTTTCCTGCGTCCCTCCATAATGAAACTTGAGAGTAATGGGATTGCAGCAGTTTGTGGGGTTCAGAAGCACACCCTACACATCTGATGTGCACAACCTTCTGTTGTGCAATGTCCGTGAACAAAAACGGCTCCGACAGCCTGATGTGCATGCAGGCCTCTCGCAGAGGGGTTGGGCTGGGCAGGAAAAGGGAGCAGGTATGACAGACGCTTGTGATATTTAGCATTCTGATGGGTTGTATTCCTAGCCACAAGAAAAAGGCAAGCACAAGAATCTCTAGATTTTTACATAATAACAATATTTCTTGTTCTAGATCTTTGTGTAGATGGTCAGGAGCTGTCAGGCTCCTTTTCCCCAGAGACACTAAAAATCCGCTGTCGCACAACTGAAGTAGAAACAGCACTAGCAATGATCAAATAAGATGGAAGTGAAGAGGACAGAACTTTAAACCTACTCTGAAATTGAAGTAAACAACTGAACAGGGAAATTTATTGTAGGAAGCTTGATAGGATGGAGAAAATGAAGGAAAAAAAATAAATGAATTAACTATTGCCCTGAAGCCAAATAACTTGGAATAGTCTGATAGTACCCCAGTCTTCCTCCGGACGTGATTGACTGCTCTTTGCTTCTCACTGTCAGCCTCTTGATCTAACAAAGGGTATTTAAACGGTAGGACTATACTAGCAACAGGCTGCTTCTGTAGGCTGTACTGCCCCATTTTGTTGAGAACTCCCCTTTCCTGGCTTCCCCAGCAAGCAGTGATGGCTGTGGTGCCCCGCTTCTCTCTGGCCTGGAGATCCTGGCTCCAGCTTGGTTTTGCGGGGTGATGTCTTGCACCAGTTCCCGGCAGTACTGCAGCACCTCAGGAGGAGTGATGAAGTTTACCAAATCACACATTTCCTGCGCAGAGCAATTACTCTTTAAAATCAACACACCAAACCACCATCGGTAGAGGAGAAACTTAAGGCTGAGGCTGTTTGTTACGGCTTTAGATGAGGGGAGATTTCTTGAGCACACTATGGTGCAACCATGGTGTTTTTGTTTCAGTCGTGATAAATCAAGACATGTTCTGGCTTGGAGGTGAGAAGTCTCGGAGCGTGTGAACTGGATGTCTTATAAAGTTTAGGAAAACAACAACTGTTTTAGTGACTAATTTAGATACAGCCTGTGAGACATAATTGCTTAATGTGGCACAACAGGAGCATGCCCAGAGAACCAAACAGTTGATGCACAAATGTGCATACAAACCAGCATGACTTAGCTTAAGAAGGGTATAGCTGATGAGCCTCGCAACACAAGCATTAGAGAGCTTCCAAAAAAAGTCATCAGAAAATAAGCTAAAATTGACAACCTCATGTATCGATCCTGTGGTACTCATTGCCATAGGATGTTAGAAGAAAATATATAAATTGGAATAATGAAACAGGAGCATGGAAAGTGGATCCAGCTGATCCAACTGACAACCAATGGTAAGACAAGGGGTAATGGGTTCAAACTGGAACACAAGAGGTTCCACTTAAATTTGAGAAGAAACTTCTTCTCGGTGAGGGTGACAGAGCCTGGAACAGGCTGCCCAGGGAGGTTGTGGAGTCTCCTTCTCTGCAGACATTCAAAACCCACCTGGACATTTTCCTGTGTAACCTCATCTGGGTGTTCCTCTCCACAGTGGTTTCAAGATCTCCCCGAATTAAAATAGTTACCTGTGAGTCCATTACCTTATGCCTATTAAGGCTTTTGCTACATTGATTTATATGAGTGATTAGTTTTATCTGACACTTAAAACACAGAGTTACTTTCTACAACAGCTGGCAATCAGCTTTAGATTTGACTGTCCCCAGTACAGTGTTGCACCAACATTCTCACATCTGGCCTCCTTTTCAAAACAACTCAGTGACAGGTTGAGTAATATGATCCCCAGATAATAGTCATATTGTACATTACTCTAAAATTTGATTGAATTAACTTTATGCAGAAGTAGTTGAAGCCAGTATTATGACCAATATCCAGTTTAGCATGGTGTTTTAATGCTTCCATAACTTGCTTGTGTGCTTAGATAGCATGTTCTTGCATCCTATACTGGTCTGAAGTAATGAATTACCTTTCACAGACCAAGTCATGCAAAGTACATAAAACTTTTTTTAAATTTATTACAGCCATAAATGGGTGGTAAAGTGATCTCAACCCAAAACACTGCTATGCAATTGCCAATTATTTCAATACTTACTTGGGGAATAAGCTCACGAATTCGCACATTCTTCCTGATGTCTTAGCGTGTACCACCTATAGATTCCTGTTTCTGTTCCCAGGTTAATGTTTCATTAATTAACAACATAAGTCTTAACATGAAAGTAATGTACCTTGAACCAAAAGCAAAGTGGAATGCAGTAACATTGTGGCGTTCCAGGATTTTTCAAAATATGTGGCATGAGTCATGCACTTGCATATAATTCAGTCAGTATCGCATCCTGTTGCTATAATTGGCAACAAAACTTGAGTCTCGTGCGATGTCCTAAGTTCTTCTGATAATCTAGTGACAATCTTATTGTTAATTACTTGCCTTATATGAGTGTTCCTTTCATGTACTAGCTTCAACCATTAAATTACAGTAGTTTGCTCAACTTGCAAACCTTCAGCAGCAAGAGAGGGCAGAGGTCAGCTTGGACTGAACTTAAAAGTCAGTACTTAAGACTCAACAGACCAAAAGGTTGCTACAATGGGAAATGCTTGAGTACGAGTGCAGTGGAAAAGGTGGAAAGAAGCCTTATACAGTAGCTGTCAGTAGCAATCCAAACAGAGGATATGGGGTTATCAGAAAGTGTTACACAGATTTATGACTTGGTGCTCTTACGTTACCTGAGAGGCTGTGCAGACACCTGTCTGAAGCTTGTGCAGTTACAGGGTAGGCCTTCTTCTCTCTGGAAGAGCTGTCTTGCTAAAAGCCCATCACCAAATACACAGTACCTACCTGTGAGGTTTAGACTTCTCTGAAGGCTCAGAGTATGTTCTTCAACTTCAGTAATCAGTGCCTGCAACAGTGCAGTGGGAAACATTTCAATGGTCTTTGGTTAGGCCACTCTTACCCCCTGCCCTTAATTACGAAGTTGTGTTCTGTCCATTACATTACAATCAACACCACAAGGAGAGCATAAGAAATAAGTTCCGTAGATCTACTTTATAAGATGATGTAGAAGTTTGAGCAGTTATTCTTGAAAATGTTATTCTCAACATTCAGTCCCACTGCGGGAGACATGCTCAGCTCCTTGTAGAAATGGGCTTTAAAGGCAGTAAACCTCATGTGAAGAGGAGCAATGTAAGTTCACCTGTATCAAGTTTTCTTTTCTCCAAAGGAAAAGTTTGGATGCAAAATAACAGATTTCTGTCAATGCCCTTTTAGTCCATAAACAAAGATACCTTATTCACTTGGGATTGGTGAAAGTAATTTCATTTCTAATGTCTTCCTAGAATATGCTGTTCTGCTTATGTAATCATTTCTCATTAAATGATTAGACCACCTATTACAAATAATTAGGTGGTTAAGAAGTATTACCACCATGAACCAAGACCGACAATTAAGTTTATTGCAGAAAAATTGTTTTACAGTTTGACTGCAACTGAATACTATATTTATTTCATGGACAATTCCTTTTGCTGTTAATAGTGTTAACCAGCCAAGAGAGTTCAGCTTTTGACAAATAAAGATACAATACTAAACCCATGACCCCAGCACCCAGGATGGGGCACAGCCTTGTTTGATTGACAGGCACATCCATGGTGATGACACAGGTCTGAGTTTGAGCTGCAAAGACAGGGTTGCTGGTTGGGGTAAAGGTCTGGATCAGCTTAACCTGGACTGAGGACAATGGCTGAGAACATCCCCTTACCATGCTCTCCTGAGCAAAGGTGGTAGGGAGTCCCCACTGTTAGAGGCTCTCCTCATGGCCAGGTGCTTCCACCCATCCTCTAAGCTGGCCCTGAGCCCAGGACAGGCTATGTGCTCGGGGCCCTGACACCAAAAACTGCTGGAAATGGTAATGACTAACAGACTTTGACCCCAACAGCTTTTGAAATGCAAAGCAGGCACTACAGCTATCAGCCTTTCCAGTATTTCATAACCTGCAGAAACGTAAGGGAGTTTTGCGTCTTTTCGTTTGTGTAATTGAAACCTACTGAGTGTGACGAAACATTTCTGTAGTGTTTTTAAAGCTAAAACAGAAGACATTTAAATGTCCCTGGAAATCACAGCTGAAGTTGGGAGAGGGGGGAGGATCTATCTCACTAGGTTGTTTTTCCGTTCTTCAATTCCTCAAAGTGGGAGAAAAATGCCTATGTTGGCAACACACTGAATTTTACCATATTTACATATGAAGCTTTAATTACACAAATGAAGGCAGTGACACTTTAAAGTCAGTTCTTATATTACATTATCTTTCCCTACTTTCAGAGGGGAATATCTTGGTAATTTTTCTTAGCCTTCAAGAGAATAAATGGTGAGCTGCTGTTTGCTTGTTTCATGAATCTGTGGAAAGAATAATTTGTTACGCAAATATCTCTGCATTATTTTTAGTCCCTAGATGAAGAAGAATGAGATATCCGACCTAAAACTACAGTTAGACAAGCTAAAAGGGTCTGGCAGCTTGAAGTGAAGCTGAGATTTGGGCTACTTAAAATAACTGGTTGGGCTGGATAGGGCAAAGTTTGGCAAAGTTTATTTTCCTAGCTTGTTTTCCAGGACCAGCTTTCACAAAAAAGCAACATGAGTATATATATCTACTCTAAGCTTGCTCTGCCTCCTTTTTAGGCACATTCAGCATTGTGAGGAATGTGTGGACTCCAGGCTCAAGCAGCACTTGCTGCTCCCAGAGGGCTGGAGCTCAAGCCCTGAAACTCAAGTTTTGAGTAAGCTGGAGGCTGGCTGGGAGTGCCATGCATGCAAAGGCTTTTTGTATAATTCTCCCTGTCCACAGAGGTCAAGAATGGTGTCTAAGGCTAGGAGGAGTAATTACATGGTCAAGGATGATACTGTGAGTCAGAACATGGAGCTTCACCTTAGGGGGACCTTATGTTAGAGCCTGAAGTGTTAGAGGTTTAAGTGATCTTTCAAAAAGATCACTGCTTCTACTCTGAAGATTTCATGAGGAGTAGTATACAATTCCTAAGTGTAATAGGACCGCTGCTTGGAAAAACTGTTTCTGTAGAAATTGCCTGTCTGTTCTTGATGTCTATAGCGAGACTTTAGGGAAAGATGTGTAAAGAATTCACCTGTCAGGGCATAGCTACCTGCTGGATGCAGTTTTTTCTGAAACAAGAAGAGAGGAGGGAGGCTCCAGCTTTTAGTACCCTGGTGAGAAGAAGTTTCCTTGCTCACAGCATTAATGAAGACAACAGACGCTGATCAAACATATCTGTTTCGGGCATTTTGAAAGTATTATCTGATGTTCAACCAAAAACCCCTTAGATGCTGGGTACTTTGCCTTCTTCAAGATTGAGCCCATAATTCCCACCCTAGAAGGCCTTCATTTTGGGTCATAATCCTTTTTTATAACAAGAGTTACTTGGAGTGTGTTTCCTTTCCACCTGGAAAGAACCTGTACCCAGGAACCGCTCTGGTCTTAACTCAGGGCATGACCTTAAAACATAAAAGCTTTTACTTGTCAATATTTAATTCAACATTTACTAAATAGCAGGTGGATGCTAGGCTGACTTCCCTGGAAATAGCTTGGCAAAAATTTAATGAGCTTTAATCTACACAGAAGGTAATGTTGGAAATAACCCTAACATAATGACACAACATCAAAGTCATAGCTTGTAAGATTTTTCCTAAATGATGGCATACCTGACTTGCATGTGTAGACAAAAGTGGTTAAAACAACACTAATGGCCAACACAACAAAGGGGTAATTATTAACCTCCTTTTCTTCCAGAGAACTGGGAAATACTCTGCTGTAGCTGATCCAAGGCACTGTTACATAATAATCAGCAAAAAGTATTCTCTAATATTCAATATTCTTGTTCTGGTTTTGCTCCTAATCTGTTACACCTGCTTGTACTGATGCTTATGTATTGGGAACTTTGGCCATTTTTTTAGTAGTCTTTTCAGCTTAGAAGCAGTGTTCTGGCTTTTCTCTCAAAAGTATGTTTTTTGCAGTGCAGGAACACAATACATTTCTGTCAAGGACATGCAGCCATGAAAGACACCAAATTCCAGTTTGGGGGGCTTGACCAAGTAAGAAGCTGGATGTTCTCACTTTCACTACTGAAGTGCTTATGCGTATGCTTTATTTTCCTATGAAATCATGTTTAACAGTAAACCGTATACTACTGCTTAGCCATTTCAGGGCATTTAGAACTAAAACGGAAGCATCGGTTTGGCTTATCAATTTGAAACTGGATTTCCAAAGGAAAACCTGCACAGAAACCAGGTACCTCTTTGTGTGAATGCGTGTTCACACATGTAGTTACAGACACTGTATACTCTCTAATTATCACATGTACGCCTGCATTTCTGTTTCTAACTTCCTAACAACGACAAAATTCATCTTGAACCTGAAATTAAAATTTCAGACTTCTGTCTGCATATTGCATTGGTGAGCTTTCAACTTAGGTTTGCTTGTAAAGATTTCCACACACCCCCACCCCCACCCCCTTGTGTTTGTATTCAAATTAAAAACCAACCAAACAAAAAACCACACAAAAAACTTTGTTTCTTTCTTGTGTGGTATCTAACAAAGCAATTCTTGTCTGTCCTTTTTCTTGGTCATGACTGTGTAAGTTGCCCTTGAGATGCTTTCTTTGTATCCTTGCTCAAGGTGATACCTGCCAAATTTATAAACTTGAACTGAAAACTTGGATCAAAGAGGTAGCTTTGTTTAGTCTGAAAGGATTAGGTCTAGCACAGGGTGGGCTGCTCTTCAATAATTGTTGAATTCATGCTTTTTGAACAGGCTTGTCTTCCCAAAGATTACATAATAACATATAACTGTTTTTATAATGTAGCAGTGCTAGCTTTACAGCCTTTTCTTGGCTTATTTTTCCATCCTTGTGCTAATCATGGGACATGCTGAGCAACAAATCCTTTCCACAAATGGAGGCTACTAAAAAGTCATACATCTTGCTTTTAGATGTCACAAACCTAATCACTTTGGATTAATTTAAAAATTTTGAAGATTCAGTTAAAATGTAGATTATATAAAATGTCAATTAAATGTATATAGATCTGGAAGGTATCATCTGTCACTTGCACCTAAGATACACAGTATGTTTGTACCCCAAAGAGTGAGGAGAGAACCTCCTATTATAAGCACTGTAACACCTGTATTACAAAGGACTAAAGTACAAGACTTCTTTTTCCTCTTAATTTTAAGATATTATGTGCCAAGTTTAAGACACTTTTAGATGAAATATGCTAGGGGATCTTATGGAGAACTTCTTTCCTGTCCCCTAAAGTGGTGTTTTCATTGATTAGCATCTTGTAGCCATAGAAAGAGGCCTATGTTTAGCAAAAGCAAATTTGATGGTAATTTATTTTGAGAACTTCACTGCGATTTATGTAACTGGGTCAAAAGTGATCTGTAGAAGCTGCCAGAACAATCATAGCCTGAAACACAAACCAAGCACCACATGCTCAATAATACCACCTTCCTTAAAAGAACAAGGCTACTTAAATCCTGGCCAGGATTTACGGTTTCAGCCAACTCTTTACAGCTGCCTCCCTACATAACATGCCTTGGATGCCTTAGCATCTGCAAGTTTACAGATAATCTAACCAAATTAATTATTAAAGTATTTGAGGAAACACTGATGAGCCTAATCTAACATACAATGGATTTTCAGAGAAAGCAGCATGTGTACCAGCGGGGAAAAGCCAAAACCGAGAGCATGTTTTCACACTGAAGAGTATTCTTATCTCTGCTTGGCTTTGGGATAAAAGGAACTGACAGAAAAAGCAAAGTCAGAATTGCTACACCCTTGTCTTAATTGCGTTGTGTTTAGCATGTAAACTAACCCTGATATGGAGTTCCTCTCCATGGCACAGAGCCAGAATGGCAGACAAGGTAAATATTTTTACAAACTACTGTGATTTCTGTGACTGTACAGTATGTTTGTCCCAGCGTTTCTAAACCTTGTAAAGGGGTGACTCCTGACAAGCGCCACACAGAGTCTCACACACAAGTATTGGCCCAACACATCACTGTGAAAGGCCATTTACAGCACATGGAATGCTGTGGGTGTTCCTTCACCTGGTCACTTGTAATCAGGTAAGAGTATATGAATGTGAGTCCTAGCCTTAGGCACCTGCATTTCAAATGTCTTTTGGTTTAAATGTTGAAAGCAAAGCTTTTTCAGGTCGTGTGGCAGCCGAAACAAAGAACTCTTGTATGGTATTGCAGTCATACAAGGCAGTTGGCTTTCTATTGGGTGGGAAAGATTTATTGCATGAATTCCAGCTGAAGCGTCACACTATTCTTTGGTTTTACTATTACATATTTATTACTTCTGAAAACGTATAAAAGAGTTAAAGCTGGCTCTGAATCTAATTCAGTGTTTTAACTGTCCCTGTTCCAGAGAAGAGGGCTGCTTCTGAACTGCACTGAACCTCAGAAATCACTGGAAGTGAAGAACATTTTGGATAAGTGGTGAGTAGTACCTAGAAGATAGACTTTACTTTGGAGCAACTTCTCATATTTGGCATTGTTCTCAAGGGTTTGACTCCAGGAGGGAGGAATAGATTTATCTTCATATAAACCGATTTTGTGGAGTTTGTAAACAAATAATTTCCAGTGCTAGTCAAGTGCTCAGCTCCTGCATAAGCAGTCATTAACTCTGAAATCTCTGTCTTCCTCTCCTGGTTAACAGACTTCTATGAAAATTAGCTTTAATTTTCACCACAATTTATATTTACAAAAGAAAATAATTTTGTAGTAGAAATTTATTCTTTCCCCTTATCAACATAAGAGATCAGATTGTGACTTGTATGAATGAGATATTGAAATCAAGATACAATATTTTTTCTTGTAAAGACACTTTAGGAGTGGTACTGCTGATACAGGTACGAAGACAGATACACAGTTTTAACACTGTCAACTGATTACTTAAGAGAACAGATATTTCTGGAAGCTGGGGATGTCTACAGTATTTGAGACTAACTTTTGCCAAATGGTTCAGGCCCATAGGAATGCTCTGTGCCAAATTAATGCCACACCTGACTCCAGCAATGTTATTTTAGTATTGGGACTGTTTGACATTTTCCATAAACAGTATAAGAAGCATTGACTTGTACAGTCTCACTTGCACGAGAATAGACTTAGCTTAAAAAAACAAACACCAAAAAACAAACCCCAAAAACAAACCAAAACCTACCTGAGAAGAAAACAATCCCTTCAATTTTTAATGGAGTTCTAGAACACCTATTTTAACCAGGTAATTATGTCACTTATCAGGATCTAATACATAAATTGTTCCTGATTTGGGGGACATAGAAACTTGAAATGTGTTTTTTCTTCACATTGGATGCTCTAATTAATCAATCTTTTGATTAATTGATAGTGGATTTGTTCTGTGTGAGTGTATAGGTCTGATTTACAGTACCAGGGACGGGAGTACATTCTTTGAAGTACACACCACAGACTAGTGACAGATGCATCTAGCTGGAAGCACAGAGAAGTCCTCAGCTTAAGTCTGTTACATTGCAAGGATGGCTCCTTTTTTCAAGGGGCACAAGTGCTCAGTCATAGAGAATTTCAGTTGTAGCTGAATGGAAAAAAAAGGTAGCAGCACACAAGCTACGGGGTGGGAGTGAGATTTAAGTCTTCTCCATCCTCTTTTACTGAAGTTCTGGTGTTGAATAAAAAAAGTCTTCCGAAGCACCTACCTATTACCAGTAGAATGCACAGCAAACCGAAGTACTCAAGTTGGACAATTTTGCCTTCCCAAAGGCAAGAAATTATTAAGTGTCAGTCTACCATGGCCCAATAGGACTTAATGAGTTTGTTTAGGTTATTTTTACACCAACATGTTTTCCAAAGCTTTGTGATTCACACCCTACTGCAGTGTTATCTCTCTTAGTGCTTCTTTCTTCCTATTTTTAAAAGAAAGCAAACCATTCTGCGGTACACCTGAAAGACATTTATTCTGAAGAGTGCAAACCAGTCCCTTTTCATCCCTAAGAGGCTGTGCAGGTTTGTAATTAAAGTGAATTTTGTCAGCTTGAGGCTGCTCTTCTGACATTTTCTCTGTCCGTAGTAGTGCACTGTTGACACAGACATAATTTTCCTATAGAAGTAATGTACTTTGCACTTGGGAAAAAGACATGGAACCCATGCATGCCCATCATGAGGAATTTGTGTCAACAGAGCCTTTTATATTGCAAATAAACCTTCTAAAGTTTTCTGGTATTGTACACCTGGTGGAGTGACCAGTGGTGTGGTGTAATTTGAGGCTCATCTGAACAAGATAGTAAACAGGCCCTGACTGGACACTGGCCCAAACAACGCCTTACTCTTAGACTGGACAACAATTGATCTCTTCCAGGTCTTACACTTAGTTTGGGTGTTTTTCTTAATAACTGTCTTGTAACTCAGTGCCTTTTTTTTTTTTGTGAACACAACAGCTTTCTGATGGCTTTTGTTTTTCCTGACTTGGAGTCAGTTAATGAATGCTTGAATGTTCAACAGAAGTTCAAAACCAAACCCAGATTACAGCAGGTTTATTGGTACTTCTCAAGTCAGTTTGCTGGGCCAGTCATAACGCTCCTGCTCTGTGAATTGCTGAGCCACCCTTGCCAAGGCTAACAATGTGTAGGAGTCATTGGATGGCATGTTTGACTGATGAACTCAACCTATAAATTTCTAAATAAGCTGCTGGATAGATAGGTAAGCAAACTGTAGCTCTGATTGCAACACTGAAATGGAAGGTGGACCCTGGCCCAACATAAATGGGTCTTTCCTGATTTGTGGGTCACCTCCTGACAAACTGTACAAGCTAGAGAGCAGACAGATCTAATCTTCCATGATAAAGAACGAATAATGAATGAATATTTCTGGATCCACAACTTATGCACTTACCTAGTACTAGCAATACAAACTTCAGGGGAAAGGAATGTGCTTTTCCACCTTGCTTGTTAAAACTTTTCAGTGAATGGCCAGCAGCAGCAGTGCAAATCTCAGACTTTCAGTCCCCTGAGTGGAATGTCACTTCTTCAGATTTTGTCAAACATTGCAACTTGAAGATCAGGTTGCTGCTTGTTGTAATCATGTCTCTGTTTGCACACAAGTCAATAAGACTGCAAAAGTAACGCTGAGAAATCCATGCAGGGTTTCAGTGATTTCTATTCCTTCCCTGGTCCAGATTTATTTTTTTGCATCACACTGGATATCTGTCCTGGGTATGGTGGTGTTTCTTTTTCCGCAGTCAAGTGGATATGCTTAAAAAGTTGTGAGACCAGGGTTACCTGAAATATAGGAGGGACAGTTCAGTAGCGCACTCCTGCAGATGGTGCGCTGCTAGCATTTACACTTTCCAGGCACAACACATATATCCTAAAAGCATTTAAACACTGCTCAAAAAAAAAAAAAGAAAATTCAGCCATATAAAAAAAAGTGGTGAGGAAAGGCAGACACAAGTTACTCTTGCTAGTGGTTTAGCTGCCAAGTTATGTCTACCTGTCAGCAGACAGTTTCTGACTATCCCTGTTTCAGTGCTATGCCCCACACACTCTTTGTATTGTAAGCTCTTAAATTCCAGCTTGACGATGCTTTGTTTGAGCTTTGTCAGAATGTTCATTAATTTAATTATCTATATTATCTATATACGAAATACTGTATAGCATGTGAGTGCTGCAGTGAGCAAGGCTGACATTATATTTGGTATGCTTGTTAAATGCAGCGTGGACAGGTGAGCTGTTTGAGGCTAAGCATCTCTTATCAAGTGAACTACATTTGCCTTGAAAGCCCTTTTTGAAGAGTAATTTAGCAGGAGTTGAATGAGGCCCTTTGCAGCACAGAGAAAGGAATTGTTTGCACGTTTTTGGTGTTGACTGCACTGGGGGGTAGACATGGAAGAAGGTAATTTTTCTGGGTTTAGAGCTTACAGGATGCTGTCATTTCTCTAGCTTCTCTTATGGAAAAGCTCAGCCTGATTTCTTGGAATCATTCGATATAATGGCACCAGCACTGCCAATGGCAGTACTTCTGTCACACAGGACTTCTTAGAAAACCTCTTGTGTGTGTGACAGCCTCAACATAATTTCCACGCCAATGTGCTGTTTCACTAAAATGACTGTTACTCCCTATGTATCATAGTTCATTATCTTGTAGGCTCCTGTCTACAAGACAACTTGCATTCAAGACTGGATCTATCATTACCATAATGACCAGGTAATCAAAGATCTTGAAGTGTGCTGTCATCTCAAGATGTTGAGGTGGAAAGGCCCAGTAATCCGTATTCTAAATTAACTGAAAAGGCTGACTGCTCAAGATCATGCAATGAAGCACAGTGTAAATAACAGATAATACATCCAGTCTGAAACGCCAGAAATCAGTTTAGTTTCTTACTAAATTATGACTAAAGTGTTCTTTAACATTATTAAAGCACATAGGGTGATGTTCAGGCAAGAGTTTTCTTGACAAAGAGGTAAATAAATTGACCCTTCCTTTGCAAATGCATTCAGGCAATGCCCCAGCTAATATAAGGTCTAATAATCATTAGAATCACACCACCAATTAATCCAAATGTCCTGGCTGCAACCCACCCATAGTGGTGTAGTTCCACCTGTCTAAATTGCTTTTGTAGTTGCAGTGGGTCTGATGCTCCTATTCTAGTAGAGACAGAGCATCTGCTGAAGGGCCCGACGCTGTAGTGTTTTCCCCCTCACACTTTAGTTGTGCTAGAAACTACTACGCCTGCTCCAAGGAACATGCCACCCTCGGAGTAGACCACTTGAACATGGTTAGCAGGTATGTTTTGGTTTCTTTTAACTGCATTGTTTGGTGCTCCTATGCCTTCCTGATTGAGGATCCGACTTTTGAAAGGAGTAGTTAGACCTCTTAAAGGGTTTTTCAAGTCCTTCCTGCATCAGATTTATGATTTCACTTAAAAAAAAACAAAACCAAGACACAAGCAAACAAGCAAAAAACCAAACCGAAACAAAAAACCCCACCCACGAACCCCATACCACAAACAAAAAACAACCAGACAAACAAACAAAAAACCTTGCCTCAGCTGAATGGTACCACAACTTTCCTTCTTTTCTTCCTTAGCTCTTACCTAACAAGGTAACAGAATGGAGAACAAACAGCAAAGCAATGGTGAGATGAAAGAAAACAAGGTGGTGAAGAAGAAAAAAGTGGTGAGTGAATTCCCTGAATCTTCTGTTAACACATTTGTTTGCTATTTGGAGACTGGAGGTGAAAATAACTATTTGGAACCTACATGAACACAAGCTCAGTGTCCTAAACACAGGAATGTTGCTATTTTCTTTCTGCCTTTGGTACCTGGACTGCTAATGGGCTTACTGGGAGACTGCACCACAGGCCTCTCATTTTTTCCTGTGTTTCTCTGTGTACATATGCTGGTTTTGAACTAGCAAAAAAAACTGTTTAGGCAAAACATTCTGGGATTACTTGACTTTAGGAAAGATTAAAACCCGTCTTTTATGGGAGGGACTCTGTCACTGAGGACGGTGGTAACATTTTGGAGTTTATGTGCCTTCGAAATAAAATTTGGGGAGGTTTCATTTTGTCTCTATACCTTTCTTATACAAGAACCTACAAAGTTGTGTATTCTTGCCCTTTTTCCCCTTCTCTGTCATGTAGGAGAAGTGCAAAATGATGCTTCTTTCCAGGGGAACACAGAGATTTGATCAAGGGGAAGCTGCCAGGATAGCAGTTTGAAGGGTATAGAGAGTAGTGTTTAGTTTCTGTAACTTACTAACAGTGATTGTAAAAGGTAAAAAATGTGTGTTAAGGTGAGAAACTATGTACACATTAATCACATGCAGCTATATTATTAGTATCTGAGTATGAACTGAACTACTTGCACTATGCAATTTGAAAGTAAATAAAACACAGTTGTCTGATAAATCTTAAGTATACTCCATGTATTTTAGAGGCTTGATTCTCTAAACTTGACACTTTTACTGCTTATGGCCATTCAAAGAGATTAGGAATGACATCTGGACGATCTGTCTATGCTGGTGTTTCTCAACATGTATGATAATTTTACATGGTAATGAATAGCATCTGGCTTTCTCTTCAAACACTGCTCAGCTTGATCTGAGCCAAAGACACTTCAAAGTTGCTGTGTCATAAACTACTTTCAAATCTGCCATGCTCCATGGCATTACTACTGTGTCTTGGAGAGCTCTACGCTAGTTGTGAGGTATGTATCATGTCAGAAGTGGAAACAGCACAGATTTAGACCAATATGAACTGCAGTCATCTGGGAATAGTTCCCAGATGCACTTAATACCCATCCATTGCCAACTAGAAGGGCTAGTTAACTCTAAGCAGTTCAAAAATGCCGGTGTTTGCAAATAGTTACCATCAAAAATAATAGCTGAAAGCTTTTATATTCCCAGATAGTGTGTCTAATCACCATCTGCTACACAGCAGTACTGCTGCAGGTCTGATCTAAACCTTCTAAGGCAGTGGAAACATCCACACGCCGTGTGGTTAACATCTTAATTAGCTACAAGTCTTGTGCTGTTTTCACTTTCCAGCTTCGGCAACAGGGGAAAAGTTTCCCCGTCCCTCCTCTAGCGTCAGGCTCACGGAAAGTCAGCCCGGGCTTCCACACGGCACCCGTGGTCCCCCAGCCCCTGTGCCACTCGGCGGGGTGTCGTGATGGGCACCCCGTCGTGACATTTCGCTGCACGGCTGGGTCAATCCCCGCAGGGGGAACAGGCTGGCCGGGAAGCCACACGCAAGGCGCCGGGAACGCTCGTTTGCTCAGTTCTGTACAAGCACACAAACGACCCGGGGCTGCTCCATCCCTCCAGCCCGCCCTGCGCCAGCACCGCCTGTCCCCGCTCCCGGGAGCCGCGTTTTCCGCCGCCGCCCGCCCGGGCACCCCCGAGCGCCAGACGCGCCCCCCCTGCGCGGCTGCGGCCGCC
>VWYH01004065.1:70518-178604 GCA_013399365.1 Pampusana beccarii | reverse complement strand
CACTAGCATCATGGACCGTGCGGCGGGGCCCGAGGCGGCCACGCTGGTGGCGCGGGCAGCGGGGAGCGGCCGCCGCCGCGCGGGCAGGAGCGTAAGTAGCGCGGAGCGGCGCGGCGTCTCCCCCAGGGTTGTTTTGGAAGTGACGATCGCTGTGGGTAATTGGCGGGGCGGGAGCGAGCCCGGCGGCGCGGGCGGGCAGCCCGGCCTGCGCTGCCCGCGCCTCGGGGGCGATTAACCGGGGAGGGGGGGATTTCAGTCCTTTCCCGGCGTGGTGGGGAGGCAGGCGAAGCGAGACTGGAGCACGGTGGCTGTAGGAGCTGGGGAGTGAGGCGGAGCTCGGGCTGCACAGCGGCGGCGCCGAGTCCTTCCCCGCTCGGAAAGTTGTTGGTGCCGGTGCAGAAGAGGCCGGCGGCGGGCAGAGCTAAAAATACCGCGGCAGCCGAGCCGGGACCCAGAGGACGGGCGGAGGGCAGCGCCGGCAGACGCACGGGGAGAGCAGCCGCCCCCGCGGGTGAAGCCGCTGGCAGTGGGAGCACAACAAGGCGAGAGCGCACGGTGCTTTCCTGCTTCTTCCCGACACCGCCCGTGCCGGGAGGTCCTCAGGGCAAGGGAAAGCCCGGGGGGGAGAGGACTGGAGGTTTCCCTCCGTGCGCGACCTGCGGACCGCGGTGTGAGCGGGCGCACCTGGCGGCAGCGCCCGGCTTGCGGCGGAGCCCAACGGGCACGGCCCTGCTCTGAGCTCCGAGGTGCTTGGTGCTCTCCTAAAACTGGATCTCGCTCAGGGTATCGGGTTGGGTGCTCCACAACCCAAGTTCCCAATATCAATAAAAAGTCTTAGCAGTATCTGTTTATTTAAAGTTCGTTATGTAGACTAACAAGTGTCTTTTAATCGGCGAAGGGGATTATAACTAACCAAAATATAGTGTTCTAAAGTGTGTTTTGGAAACTGAAATGCAAACCGGCATGCATTTGAAAAAAGGTAATTTGAGTCTCGTAGCTGATACAAATGCTGTGCTGAACAAGGGCAGGAGTTGGCAAAAGCAGCTTTCAGAGCATGATGCCCTGGGATCTGTGATAAGACCAAAAATGTGGACTTTCACAAGTAAACAGTACTCAGGTATCTGGAGGTCTTTGCTGTGAACTGACACGCAACTTTCCTGACTGAACACTGATTGCTGTGGTGATGGTCACACCTACCTGCCCTTGCGCTGGCGGCAGCAACGCATGAGCACACGGGTGGCAGTGAGGTAAAGGAACACCTATGAGAGAGGTGTGGTCACCTTCTTGTTTCCTGTTCACTGTAAAACACATTTTTTTTTTCTCCCTTTCCCTATCTTAGTGTTGCTGCAGGGTTAATATTTTTCTGAGCAACAGGTTGATTTTTTTTTTTTTTAAATATATATATGTGTTCCTGCTTCATTGTGCTTTCATCTTTTATCAGGCATGGCTGAAGCCTGAGCAAATATTTATAATAGTGTGTGAGGAGGCAGGTTATAGAGAAGTTGACATTCGTGTTCCAAGAACTGCAAAACTCTGAACTGAGTAAGTCTGAGGCTTTATGCGTCAGGCTGTATATTTGAAAAATTCTTGATATTGAAGTGGGCTCTAAACCCAGCTATTTGCAACACTTGAAAATGGAGTGCATGTGGGGTTTTCTAATTTGGCAGCACTTCCATGAGTTGTCCTGCATTATCTTCCACTTAGCCTCGTGTGCATATAATTTGGTTGTGCTGAAAGGTTTAACCTTTGCTGGAGTTTTTAATAGCACTAGGCTATATGATCTGAATAATTTTGTTTGCAGGATTATTCTGATGGGTCTAACATTGTTGGAGTAGAGCCCTTTAGCAATATTGCATCAAGATTACCGCATAGCACTTGTGAACTTGCATTTGTAATTTGTGAGCCCATTGGGAACAACCTGATAGATGTCCAAGAATATTCTCCTTGGTGTCTTCAGTTGAGAGTAGGAGCAATTCCTTCTAATTGTAGGAAAGCTTGTGCGTAGTGGAGAAACGGTGGTTGACCATGAGTCAACGATGTGTCCTTGTGGCCAAGAAGGCCAACGGTATCCTGGGGTGCATTAAGAAGAGTGTGACCAGCAGGTGGAGGGAGATTCTCCTCCCCCTCTACTCTACCCTGGTGAGGCTATGTCTGGAGTACTGTGTCCAGTTCTGTGGTCCCCAGTTTAAGAAGGACAAGGAATTACTGGAGGGAGTCCAGCAGTGGACTGTGAAGACGATTAGGGGCCTAGAGCACCTTTCTTAAGAGGAAAGGCTGAGAGAGCTGGGTCTGTTCAGCCTGGAGAAGAGAAGCTGAGAGGGGATCTCATCAATGTTTATAAATAACTCAAGGGTGGATGTCAAGTGGATGGGACCAGACTCCTCTCAGTGGTGCCCAATGACAGGATGAGGGGCAATGGGCACAGACTGAAGCATAGGAGGTTCCATCTGAATATGAGGAGAACTTCTTTGCTTTGTGGGTGCCAGAACACTGGAACAGAGAGGTTGTGGAGTCTCTTTCTCTGGAGACCCTCAAGATCTGCCTGGACACATTCCTGTGGAATCTACTCTAGATGTACCTGCTTTAGCAGGTGGGTTGGACTAGACGACCTTCAGTGGTCCCTTCCAACCCCAACCATTCTGTGAAAGAAATGATGTGAATTTCTACTTTTTGCTACCGAGGTAGTGATGCAAAGCTCTGTGTGTGTGTGTATGTGTGACAGGTTCATTTTAAGAAGCTGGCTAATAATAAGAAATTGTATTTGGCTTATGTAATGAACTGAACGGGGTAGATTTGTTACATGAGGCTTTTGTCTCCCTGTACACTTCCTTCTGACCTGACTGAAAACAGGGTGGTTAATGAACTGTGTAATCTCTTAGAAGTTCCCACATCGTGTGGAAGAAGTTAAAAACGCTCAGCTGTCCCGCCGGGCGTGTTTTGAGCCCTCAGGAGTGGCACTGCGGAGCGTGGCAGACCGCACGCACGCTGGGCTGTGCGCTGCAGTCCCTTGCCCTGGCATCCGAGCATCTCATCCCTTCTTCGTGGATCGTAGCGAGTCTGCAATGACAGTGTGGAAACGTGAGCTCTGACATGCGTTAACAGCCACGGTGTGTTCGCTTGCCCTGCTGTGCTTGACCTGAGGCTGCTGGAGTTTGTTCTGCTGCATCGTTGCTGCTGCTATGCCATGTGCTAGCTGCACAAACCTAGTTTGTGCTCCAAATCTTCATTTCCCAAAGCAAACATACAGCTTTGTGCAGTTAACAGAATGTATTGACTCATTAATCTGTGCTGTCTGCTGTAAGGGGTGTAACTGAAGCTCGGTTTACTAGGCTGCTTTAAGCACATCTTTTTCCCTTTGAAAGAGTTGAGGCTTCAGTGAGTGATGAGGCTGGACATAACAGCAAGCTGTGTCTGAAATTCTAGATTCTTAGCAGAGGGGGTTTTTTTTGTCTTGGTGAGGGTTTGTTTGTTTGGGATTTGTTTGTTTTTGTTAGTTTTTGATTTTGTTTTTGATTCAAGACACATTAAAAAGCTGTCCACTCTAATGTACTCGGAGGTCAAGAAAGGTGAGTTATCTTCCATGATCTACGGAACAGTGTTCACAACAAACCAGCCACCAAAACACTAACTTTAACATCTCTTGAGAATGGCAATGGTCACCTCTGCCACTCTCTGTAATGCAGCAGCAGAACTGAGTAGCAGAGCATAATACTGGGGAAGGTGGAAAGGACCTTAAAATGCAAAATCTCTCAAAGCAACTGGCTGAAACTGCAGTATCTAATGAGTCCTACCTTTTATTCAACAGCTGATGTGGAAGAAGAAATTGTTAGTAGAGGTTGGCTAAAAACAGGCTGAGAGGGATGGAGGGAAGAGAGCTGAGAAGGGAGAGGTACAGGTGTGTCACTACGGAAAAAGGGCAAATGGTGTTTCCACAGGAGTGTGTGTGTGTCATCAAATTACTGTTGGAGACTTGCACGTGGATTACAAAACCTAGTTTCTAAGCATCATTTTTATTTGCTTGGTCACAGTTTCACTAATCCTTATA
This sequence comes from Pampusana beccarii, assembly GCA_013399365.1. Lineage (NCBI taxonomy): Eukaryota > Metazoa > Chordata > Aves > Columbiformes > Columbidae > Pampusana > Pampusana beccarii. The sequence continues at coordinate 174,559 of VWYH01004065.1, read as the reverse complement.
CAGACAGGAGTGGGGGGCACACCATCTCACAGGCTTTCACCTAGGTTGGGTCTGCCCATGGACCATCAGATAGATGGCACTCCTTGCGTTGTTGTGTTTATGGTATGTTGCCAGCGGTTTGCTTTGCTGAGAATATACCACTCCAGTGTTTTACTTTTTGGTGGGGTAGCTGATGGGATGTGTACAACAAAAATCTGTGAGGTTGAAAGAAGTTCAGATGTTCACTTATGCTTCGATAAATGCTAATTGAGGTACTGCCGCTTCAAATTTACTGTTCCTCAAATTACAGCAAGAGAAAGTGTTTGAGGCCATTATGCTACAGCAGGGAGATCCGCATGCAGAAGTCATGCAAGATAGCATAAGGAGAGTTTAAAACATGAGGTACGTTCATTTAAGGTATACTAACAATGGCTGCATCTTTTCTTTGTTTTTCAGAACTGGTCTGGGAGTCTAATTGTAGCTTCTTTAACCGGTGCTTTTGGATCGTCTTTTCTTTATGGTTACAATCTCTCAGTGGTGAACGCTCCTGCAGTGGTAAGTGACTGACAAAACTGGAACTGAGTATCAGTAGAGGGCAGCCTTGTCCACTTAGTGTGTGCTGCCCGGCATCCTGCTTTTGTACTGGTGAAGTAGATTAAATCTCATATGGTAACTTTACCTGAAAGTTTCTTTCTGCTGTCCGTAAGGTTTTCACGTAAATTCAGTAGCTGTCAGGAAACTAAACACTGCTGTTGAGGTGAGTGGGTGCACGTGTTTTGTTTCTCATTCTCCCCAAGCCCAGAATGATACTAAATCTTCTTCCCCACTTTTGCATAATAAGGAATTTTTAATAGTCTGTCTGACTACTGAGGATTTGGTAGCTGTATGCACATGTTCAGCAGCTTCTCTTCACATCGGTCAGTTCTGGAGGGTTGCACAACATTTCATTCCCACAGTACTGATATTATAAATAATGCCTCTAGCTCCCTCTTAAATAATGGGCCTCTTCTTCTGCATTTCATGGTGATGCCTTGTTTGGTTCTGAATTCAAAACTGCTGTGTTGACCATCTGTTGGCTGCAACATATGGAATAGATTTGATGAATAACTGTGGAATCAGTGTACAATATTTGGGGGGGATTTCGTTAAAATATCAATTATCACAAATGAAAATCTGAACATTTTGGTTTTACGCTGCCTGTCTACAGATCCTCTTAATTCAGTCAAGCACAGCAATAAGCAATTTAGTAGAGTTGCAAGCAACACCATTTTGAAAAAATAGCTAGTAAACTTTGGGAACTGTGGCAATTCCATTTCAAAATAGTTCCTTTCCAAAGCTAAGCTCCTTCTTATATAGAAATCTCTTATTACAATGTGTGGCTAGGTTTCCACCTAAACAGGTTGGTCACATTAAAGATGGATACAGTATTTATGCAAATAATGATAAAATATTTTTTTTAAATTTATGTTTCATATGTGTATTTTATTTGGTAAACTGACAACCCAAAGGACTAGGAAGAGACTGATCCTGTAGGAAGTTTTAATTGTCACCTTTGTAACTGTCACGGAGGCACCCCAAAAATAAGTTTAGGCGGACAACAAGGTCCAAAACAAACTTTATTCCGGCCGGAAAAGTACCGCCGATAAACCGATTGGAAAACGGGGTTTATACAATTAGCACTCCAATAACATAACATACAGGTTCGGATATTAGGTTAGGAGATTATTTGGGGTGCAGTGAAATAAGAATGGAGATCCACAGCGTGCATATATGCACTCACAAGAAAACAAACCAGAGCCCTCTCTGCTCCGTTTTACCCTTAAAGGAGAAACACTAGCCTACTGCGGCCAGGACTTACACTTGCCTACCAGGCAAGGAATTTACACTCGTCTGTCCCAGACGAGGACTTTACACTCGCCTACCAGGCGAGGACTTATTAAAGCATATATTCAGTAATTTATCACTCACCTACATGCAGAGGTGAGGCGTTCCCCATCCCGGGAAGTTACCTTAGACGGCTTCTCCGTCTAAGGGGAGTGGCTCCGGCAGCATGGCAGACCCGCAGCTCCGAGAAGACCACACAAAGGGGGCCTTCGGCGGGAACCCCATTTATAGTCTGCTCAGATCTGGCTGTGGGCATTCCAGAAGCTTCTCGGCTTCTCTGCACGCCCCCCCACGACTGTGGGCATTCCAGAAGCTTCTCAGCTTCTCTGGGCTGTGGGCAGGCTTGGCCCCTCCTCTGCTGACGACCCTGCCCACCGGCTCTGGGTCTGCACAAAGAGAGCCATTAACTGCCCATTGAAGGCCCAGTTCTGAGAGGGGGATGTGCAACTGCCACAGTAACTTCTGGGAATTTTGTTCAAGTTCTTGGTACTTTTTGTACCAATAACACGGGGTGAGACAGATTGGATGTTTATTCTAGGATGACATGTCTAGGCATCACTTCACCTTGCAGTCATCAGAAGATAAACACGGCTTAGAAGAAATCAGCAGGAAGCTGAAATTCAGTGAGCGATGGTATTGATTGTCCTGATGGTAGACATCCTTCCTGTGCTGCCTTGGTACTGTCAGCAGGGCAGTGAGAGTGATCTTTTAAGCACCTTTTAAAAAACGGGCTGTCCTGGTAATCAGAGCTCTTCTGTCACTTTGCGTGGGTGGAAAGGAAAGAAAGGATGACAGGATGTGCTCTCTGGCAACACTCAGACACTTAGGTCTGAATGAGGTGTTAGATTATAGTGGTGGCCAGAGTGCGAGTGGGGAGGCTGCAGGTGCAGCCACACCGTGGCGAATGCTGAATTCCAGATGTCATGGTTAGTAGCACTTCCAGGATTGTCCATTTTTGTTTGAAATATTTACTGTTGCTTTTGGACTGAAACTGGATGCCTGGCTGATGGCTTTGGTCATCTTTTGATAGGTATCCATGAAATCTCCCTTTTTCTAGCATGTTGTTTCAGTATTTGATTGAGAACTTTGTGTGTTTCTTATTCATGTTAAGCCATACATTAGCTAGGCCTAAGGAGTAGTCCTATGGACAAGGAATGCATAATGGTGTAGGTCAAGAATAAAATACCAGTGTGGCCTCTGGTTCTCTAGCCCCAGGATTAATGTGTTGTCCATTTACCTAGGACAGGCCACCCTCCTGTCCCTGGAGCTGCAGTGACCAGGTTGAAGGGAAGAGTCGGGCTCTGCTCGTAGGGAGGAGTGAGCCACACCAAACCTGTGGTTCTTCACAAGAAAAGGAATCTCGGCCACATCTGCTTTCCCACTGTATGTCACCAGATCAATCTGCTCCAAGGTGGCCCTTTGGAATACAGCTGTGAGGTGACTGAGGAAAACTGAAGGGGAACAGCTTTTAGATGTGGATAAACAGCAGTCTTGTAAAAGGTTATATTGGGAGTGCAGTAGTTCCTAAATGTTGTAAGCCAAGTTTCATTTGCAAACTTGATAGGACAAATAAATTGTTGTGGTGATGTGCAGCTTACAGTTTGCATTGTATGAGCTTCTCTCTGTGGGATGTTGGATATCTTCTGCCTCTGTTCACTTCAGTACAATTCCTTTTGATGCCTAAAGTCCTCCAACTTTAGAAAGGGACTGTATGAAAAAATGTTCGATAATGACTGTTGACTAAAACATGGGATGTTTCTAGGATCCTGAAACTGAATACATCAGTACGATGACTGAGCTGGGGGGAAGGTTCATTTAAGCATTGAACTGTTCATAAGTTCCGGTATACGTGTCCTTTCAATGCTGAAAGTTGTACCAGCTTATCAAAACTCAGGGAAATACCCCTGCACTTCTCACCAGTGAACTTTACTATGGGTCGTCTCGTAAGGTAGAGTTAGTCCAACTTCATTTTTGTTGCAAGGGGTTAATAGGCAGCACCAGCTCTGCTCAGAGCAGAGGTCGCTTCCCACTCAGTCCCTCACTTTTTTATGGGAAAGAGCAGTGGCCCATCGCAGGTCTCTTCCACCTGCATGTAGCGCTTGACCACACAAGAAACCCAGAATTATTAATAGAAGTCTCCAGGGGCTTGTTTAAAGAGTTAACAGAATTTATTAAAAATGTATGGAAGCATTTGACAATCAGAAGACAAATGCTTTAATTGAATACAAGTCGAAACTGTCTTTTTGTTAGCTGAATTTCTACAATTCTTTCTGTGACTGGTTGTGGGCACGGTCTGTAGAACAATGATGTGCTTTGTGCTCTGTGCGGGAAGCAAAGTCCCTCTGCTTTCTGCCGTGCAGCTCTTGCCCCGTTCCCGTGGGCGGCTGCAGCTCTGCGTTCCTTCTAGAGCTGATATGGGAAAAGTGAGACCATTGCAAAAACGTGTAGTGTCAACCAGTTCAGTAGTTGTCACTGGGTGTGAGTGACCCTTGTAACGATGGGTGTGGTCATTTTTCTTCTCTAAAGATCAGCTCATCTCTTCCCTTGATAAAAGTTACTTACAGCTAGAGAGAAGATAAATATTTCCCTTAAATGTAAAACAAATCCCTTGTATTTATAGATATGAAAAAAATACATATCACTTGTATTTCCCTGATATTTCCCACCCTAGAACTACTGCCTTAATGAACTCAGGCAGCAGAATGTGACATACAGATATCAGTCAGCTGCCATTCCTTGTAGGCTTTGGGTTGGGGCTAAAAATTTTGTATGCAGCTTTATGCCATTAGCTTTGTTCAGACAACTATTTAAAATCCCAAAGGAGCCTTTCCACAGAATACAGTGGGTTAAAATCCAGTGGATTTGTTGGACCAGATTTGTTTTGTTCTTTGAGTTTTCATTTTCATGTGCAACTCCTCAAAACCTGTACATGTTATTAGCATCCCATTTACCTGCAATGGAAATCCAGACACAGGTGGTGTATGTGCCAGCCCATTTGTCTGTTACTTTTGAGTGTTTTAGTTTGTACTTTCTGTTCTTGAATATTTGCAGTTATTTGATGTCTCCTTGGTAATAACAAAGCTATGCTGAGAAAATCAGTCATAATACAAGGGGAGATAATTTGCATATTATTTTTAGCCATTATCATTAGCAAGAAATGCTAATAGTGTTCCAAAAATGTTTTCTCTCAGTATTCATTACTATCAGAAATGAACTACAAATAAAAAAGAAGATATCTGATTCTAAATATAATTTGAGTACTGGCGTTAAAGAAATAAGATGCATTGCTTGATTTCATGGCAGATTCATTTGGAAGTTTACTGTGAGATTCTTCTAAATGGACCAAGCACCCAATTTTCTTTTCCTTCCTTCCTTCCTTCCTTCCTTCCTTCCTTCCTTCCTTCCTTCCTTCCTTCCTTCCTTCCTTCCTTCCTTCCTTCCTTCCTTCCCTCTCTCCCTTTCTCTCTCTCTCCCTTTCTCTCTCTCTCCCCTTCTCCCTTCCTTTCTTCTGTCTGTTTATATGGTAACATATAAGACAGGAAGGATAAATATCCCTGTCCTCCTTACATACTACCTCTACCTTTTGTAGGTACGTGGCAGGTGGAGAGGGAGAGTTTCAAACTAAATGAAGTCCTCAAATTGAATAGTCCATGTGTCCAAGGCTGGAATATCCAAAGTCTGAAATTCCTAGTTTGAACAGGGAAAACATGGTGTTAGGTTTATCCTGCTGAGTCCTGACCCAGGTTAATTTAGTACCTATGACATGCTGGAGGAAATCTGAGAAGAAACTGGGGAAAACTGCCAAGATGAAGCTTTGTGATACAGTAGAACTTGTCAGGCAGCAGTGACACAGAACACATGAGAGTGTTACACAAGTGTGCTGTGCCCTTCTGCAGCAGTGACCTGTACTGTGTCCTGGCCAGAGCATCAGACACCGCAGTGGCATCGGAGCTTTGCTTGAGTTCAAAATGGGAACAGCATAAAAATGAGGACACCTGACGAAAGAGAAAGTAAATAGGTGATGTCTCTGCAGGTGATAGAGACTTTAAAAATGTCATACTGGAGCTATGACAACTTTACCTTTTAGAAAGATGAAGAAACTTTGGTGTAATTAGACATCAGGGAAGGGAAGTTTTTAGAAGGCATTCTTCAAAAACTTGCAGTTGGGCTTATGTGAGGAAAGCAGAAAAATAAACTGGCACATTGAAGGTGCATGTATGTGAGCAGTGAGCAGAGCTCAGCTGGTGTGGAGTAACTTTCCAGGCTCACGTGGTGTGATTTGTGGAGTCTCCCTCTTTAGAGATGCTCAAAAAATTGTGGGCTTGGTCCTGGGCACTCGACAGTAGGTGACCCTGCTTGAGCAGGGGGGTTGGACAAGGTTGGCCTTCAGAGGTCCCTTCCAACCTCAACCATTCTGTGATTCTGTGTTTGAGCCCTTAACACCACTTTGGGCTGAAATGTTATATATGTGTACACAGTACGGCTAATGCAAACTGTTGTTAATGTTGTACTGATAACTAAAATGGTAACATCCTTGTTTGGTAGGAGTTTGTTTTTTATAAGCCTCTTCTACATCTATGTCTACCTGTGTTTTTTTTCCCCACCTGTTTATGACTGGCATGTAGTTAAATGTATGCGTGCTTTGACTGGTTCGGTTAGTCTGTATTGCAGTTGCATCTAGAAGTGAATGAGACTTCATTTTTTGGAGGAGGAAGATAGAAGAGTATGGGTGATTCCTACAGTTTTGTTTTGGTGGTGTTGTTTTTTTTTTAATTATTATTCTGTCAGTTGTGTTCTTAAAGAGTGATTTTACATGTGGCTTGGGAAAGAAGATATGGCTTCTCAGTGGATGAAAGCACGCTGACTCTTCTCTGGTCTATAACTGTTTCTATTTTTGCCATTGGCGGCCTTGTGGGTGCCGTTATTGTTACCCCAATTGTGAAGTTCTTCGGTCGGTAAGTGTATTGGAAAACTGGTTTCTAGCAGTTTCTCACTTAGTCTCTCTAGAAAAAAAAACAAACACCTCTTCACCAGAATGCAAATTTAAACATCTTCAAGTTATGAAAGCTCAATTCTAAGAGTTCTGAATTTCCAAGAGTAAAATTAGTACCTTTCTCTCTGGCCTTTCTGTGCATCATTTGAGTCACAGAAGCCATTTGTTCTGAATGGGCAATGGGTTGATATGTCAGAGAGGCTGAATAGTCAAGAATGCAACAGGAAAATACCATATAATGGGAAAGATTTCACAAAAGATCAGCAGACTCCTGTTTCAAGACTCTGGTGAGTATCTTACTGTACACAAATAAAGCTATCCACATCTCATTTGCTTCTCAACAACATTTGTTGGCATACATTCCTTGTATCCACTTAAAATACAGTTTGAAGAACTAAACTAGGGTAAAGTTTGTGTTTGGTCTTCCCCAAGCTTGGGGATGCCTTCCCTGCTCTATGCAATGCAGTATCTGGCCAAGTCTTCACCATAGGGAATATGGGTATTTTAGGAATGTTTGTGCTAGTGTGTATTTGCATTTTTGCTGCAGGTACTAACTAGATATTTCTGCCAAACCTTTGTTTCATACAGTCTGCCAAAGAGAATTTTACAAGTCATTTGTAATTTACCTCTGTTTAGAAAGGCGTGAAAAAAAAGTCATTATAACATTCATCTTAACTGCTCGTTTGGCTTTTCCTTAATTGTAAATCTTTTATAATTTGATAATTTTTGCTCAATTAAGTCGCTGGAGAAGGTAATAACAGAAGCGTAAGTATGTAACCATCCAACTCAACTGTTCTTACTTGTCTGGGAAGCCAGACTGATATATCGGTACTGTAACTGAGGAGCACATCGTGAAATATTGACAGAACAATAAAATACTTTGCTGTTAAATTGTTCAAGGGTAGGTTGAAGGGATGTATGTATGATGAAGTGGAGCTCCATTTACAGTGAGACAGAATAATGAACCAAGGGGGATCAAAAGCATTAGGCAGAAATAATGTCTGACTTTAAAAAGAGCAGTCTTGAATCATGTTGCTGTAAGGTTGATAACATAATTTCCAAATTACTAGAGTCCTAGACCATACTTACTTTGAGAGATGTAATTTTTTCAAAGAGAACCTTCATCCACACAAATCCCATGTTCAGATGTGGCTTTGACACTTCATAATTTAAATTCTCTTCTTCTACCAAAGAGCCAGTGCTGTTGTGTAACTCAAACACACAGAGCTCAGGGGATTGCTTAGGCCACTGCCAGGGGAGCATTTGCAGGAGAGGGACAAGATCTTCCCTCAAGCACAGTTTTGAGTCTGAAGCGATTAAGGGAATTTGGCTGGATTATTTTAGTAATGCTACCTCTGTTATTCTGAAGTAATCTACTGTAGCTGAAATAGTGATCCAGTATTCATCTGTTACTGGTTTTTATTCAAACACCTAGATTAAAGAATAGAGAGTTTGTTATTTAAACACCTATTTTCCTTACTATACTACCTGTATAAGGTATCATATTTGCTCCCAAATGGAGCTTCTAGGGTCTGTCTTATTACTGAATTTTGAGGCAACAGTACACTTGATCAAAGTTTAATTCTATCCTTTTCTTAGTTGTGAATTTTAGACAAAAAGCTTGTTAATTCAAATCCCTAGTTAAAGGCCTTGCAGCCATGGAGGGTTCGTAGCCACTAGGGTTCTGTTCTGGCCTCTGGAATTATGTAGTATCATGAAAACAAATGACAACCCTGAAAGCACAAGAGATTAATTATATGTGATTTTGTGAAAAGCTGAAGACAATTTTGAGGAAGAGATTCCCAAGTGTTTTCAGTATCCAAAATACCTAAAGAAAGAGGCAGAAAAAAATCCTTAAAACTTAGCTGTATTTATGTCTAGCTGATGGGTGAGCTGTCTCAGCTGGAGTGCTTATAGGAACTGATATCTACTGAGCAAAGGGCTTTCTCTTTGGACTACTTCAGATTAAGTATGGGATTGGAAGTTACATTCCTGCAACAGTACGGATAGTCAGTCTTAGAATCAGTTTTGCCACCAAGTTGCAAAACTTACTGTTTGGCTTAAGGTGTAGCTGCTTGTGACAAATGCTCTGTGCTCCATCAGAAGTTTTTGAAAGCATCTTCCTTTTGGAATGTATAAATGCTTTATTTCTTTTGGCAGGAAAAATGAAATCTGAATTATTTGAATGGAAGGAACAAAAATCTTCATATCTAAATGAATGCTAGTCTGGTACTTGTAGTGCAATAGCTGCAGCAGAGCTGTGTGGGGCTCTGGACTGGAACTTGAGTCCAGGTTCCCTTTCCCAGGTCTGGCATTGTTTTGCATGTTAGCTTTAGGTTAAGCCCACTTTGCTATCTCTTCCTCTGTTTACTCAGTTACAGAAATAGGCATCTGTTGTAAAAAGTTAGCTGTTCGTTAGGTGGGAGATTTCCAGTTGGTACCTATTTGTTGAACTTGAGAAGAATGAGGACTGCTGTGTTGGTTTGTTACCTGCTTTGGAAAATAAAAGGGTAGACAGCCTTTCTGGTCATTGCTCTTCTTTTGAATGGGAATTACAATATGTAGACATTGAAAATCTGTTGAGAATACTTACAGGTTTAATGGCACTTCAGTTTTTTAGTAAAATTGGTGTGTTCTCAGCCTGTGTCATTTACTGTCAAAGTTAATTAATTCCTCATAATTTACATCATCAGTGATGTTTATCTGCAGGTAAAATTGGTTTCAGATCAGTTGTTTCCTCAGTGTGTTGTTGTGAGTGGCATTGGAAGCTTCAGTATTGAGTTGTAGCTCTGGAGCCAAAGCAGGACTGTGCTTAATTATGTGACTGGAAAACCTGGTAAAGACAAAGCTCTGTTGCTTTGCCATGTATAGCAAAGTGAGGTGACTCACAGATGGAAAACATAGAGTATTGCCACTCTCTTGCCACATAATTATTTAAATTATGGTGTTTTGCCTTGTGTTAGATTGTAAGCACTGCACAGCACCTATCTCATGGTGTGCTGTAAAGAGGCCACCACATCTCCAGCAGAAAACCCTGGGACTCTGTCTGGGAATCCTAAGAAACTTTTCAGTCGCTTGCAGGGCTGAACCTGATGATAATGGCTTCTCCAGCCATTCGCCCGCAGGCTGTAATTTAGCAAAAAGCCACTTAAATCCATATTTGTGGAGAGATGTATATAAGGTAGCGGTGATTCTCTGAGTTCTGGGTGGGTTATCTACCTTATCTTTCAACAAGAACCATCGCAGCAGAGCTATTGATCTTATATCTTTAAACACTCTTCTTCCGTCTGTTCAGGAAATGAGACTTTGTATGTCAGTGTTTGAATGTGACTGTCAAAGGCTCGTGAAATCCTACGTATAATTTCTTTTGTAAAGTGTTTCCTTCTGCAGAAGTTATGAGACTTACGACTCACTTTTGAACTGATGAGTCCCTCAAGCTTGAGCAGAAAGTTCTGAAAGATGAAAACTGTAAGAAATACAGCTGTTATTATAGAGCAAATGAGAAATTGAGTTTTTTGAAAATTTTAAAATACATTTTTGTGATTTTATTTATATTTATTTAATGAAGTAATAATTTTCCATAAATAATATTTACTTTCTTTGAAATAAGTATTTTTTCACATTTTATTTACTTGCTATAGAATGAAATAATTTTAAAATTGGAGAAAAAATGTAAATCTGTATTTTGGTTAATTTTAATCATTTTTGGAAAAGGGTAGATTTTCATCATGCCAATGAGCCCAAGTGTTTTTTCTAACTCTACAAGTAGTAAGTAATTTTCCTCAATGTATGTTTTTAATATCCTGGGTTTAAGGATGAATTATAATGACATAAATATGTCAGTGCTGGGAAGTTCTCAAAATGGCAAAATTTGTATGTAGCATAAAAATGCCTGTAGTTATATCAGCTTATTGCTACTTGAAATATATTCTCTGGTTCCTACATACATACATTTTTCAGAGTATGCTGGTTTATATTCATATACAGAGTGTCAGGCAGGGCACTTGGGTTCTTAGGATGTTTAGGATGGCTAAATGCTGTGCCTTTGAAGTACAGCTGTTTAGTCAACTGTGATATGTTTTATTTTAAAGCCGTGGTATAGGTTTAGAACTGTGTCCATTTGGGTATAGTATTGTATTTTGGAACTCTACACAACATGTAAGAGACAGTGTTTGCTAGGCACTTTTTGGTTTTATTTATGGATGTTTGATGTGCTTTGAAAATGACTAGATTTAACTGTTGTGTTGCTGGTATGTACAAAAAATATCTCTTCCTTTTAGGAAATGTACGTTGCTGCTCAATAACGTGTTTGCAGTGACAGCTGCGTTGTTGATGTCGCTCTCCTTGCTGGCGGGGTCGTTTGAAATGCTCATACTGGGCCGTGTGATAATGGGTGTTGATGCAGGTAAGTTTTATCATGCCATATGTGTCTGAAATGCTTGTGCCGTGTGTAATCTTTCTCCTCTGCCCCAGTTACGTCACTCTTTACATTAAAGAGGTATTTCAGGGACTAGCCACACTGATTTCGCTGGGACGAAACAGCAGAATAAGCATTGCAAGATGTGATGTTTGGAGAAGACACTGGAAGGGACGTTAGCCGCTGCTGTCCACCCTGGTTGTTCCTCCTCCTTTCCTACTCTGGCCCTGATAGAACGTATCTGTCTTCGTGCCGTGAAAATCCTTTGGCTAGGAGGGTGTAGTCTGTTTATTTAAGCCGCTTGCTGCGTTGTGTTTAGAAGTTGTTGGATCCCATGCTAATACCAGTAGGATGAAGTGGAAGGTTTGGTGCATCGCCATTTGCTCCTAGCAACATGGTCTTCATGGTTTAAAGGTAAATATTGGAGGAGCTGCTGCACCAGAATAGTCTTGCAGCTAGCGGTGAGGCTCTAAACAACTTCACAGATCACTAGATGGTGAGAAGTACTTACCTATTGTGGAGACAGACTTGATGAATTAAGATGGGTTTGCACTCTGAATGTAATTATGTCACTAAATAATGGAAAGTGCTCTGACTTTTCCATCACCAAGCTCCCTTTCTGGCAAGCTTTGGTGGTGGTGTTAGTAAGCATAAACTTTGGTTGTTTGGCAGTGGATGTGTCTGTCACTTGCAGTGTGAAATTCATGGGTAGTTTTGGTGCTGACTGCTAATTTTTGTCTCAGATTACCGCCTAATGACCCAACTTCTGGAGTGTGTAAATATTGTCAGTATACTAACCAGGGTCAAGCATTTGTTTTATTCTGGCTTTGAGCAGCATTCTCACCCTTATTTTATGGCTGCTATTAAGTGTTCTTTGCAGCTGTAAGCGTGTATTGAGAGGAACACCTGCTAATACCATTTACAGTAAAAATATTTCATCTGACAGTGTCTGCTTTCACTTCCTGACACATGGTTGTTTTATTTTTCCTTACCTGCCCAATGCTAACATTTTGCTTGCTTTGGGATGTGCAAATATAGAACATAAAGTTTATCCTCCTGATGATTCTCATCTCTGAGTAACCTTTGGTGCTTCTGTCAAATAGCAGCCTACACACATCACTGTAGATCTGTAACAGATAATCAATCCCATGGCTATTAAATGGTGCAAGAGTAATTAGACATACAGAGAACATAACTTGTATTATCTGTGGATAGATATAAATCTGTTCTTTGCTTGTGTTTATGCCGATCTTGAGAGCAGATTAGCACTCAGACTCCTTTCAATAGATATTTGTTTCATACCTGGTATAATGAAAAGGCGATCTGACTTAATATGTGATGTTTTCCTTCCTTCATAGGCATTTCTCTGAGTGCCCTTCCCATGTATTTAAGTGAAATATCTCCTAAGGAAATCCGTGGTTCGTTGGGTCAGGTCACAGCAATTTTCATCTGTATTGGTGTTTTTACTGGTCAAGTTTTGGGGCTGCCAGAAATATTTGGGCAAGTAAGTATTTAACGGATGTTTTCTGTGAAAGAACACAAGCATGCTTAAAAAATGCTATGTTTTCATGTTTTGACTGAGTTCCTTACAAAAGTGGAAAATAAAAGCATTGCTTTTTTTGTTTTGAAGCACTTTGAAAAGTGGTTTCTTCCATATCTTTTGAAAGCATGTAGGTGTGACTGAGTTTGGTAGACGTGGCAAGCAGTTTGATCAGCTTGAGCAGCTTGTGCGAGTGCATATGCAGGTTCCCCCCCGCCCCAGTTTCTTGATGTACATTTATTTTTGCTGGTTTCCAGTTTCTTTGAGTATCGTGGAAGTGCTTAAGAGTTTTTGCATATTTCATTTATAATTATTCAAAGTGAGATAGAACTGAGAAAGGCTTAGTTAAGATTTCATACGAGAACCTGAATACGAAGAATGTTGGCCAGTATTTGTAATGCTGCTTGTAATTCAACCCTACTTTTAGACTAGGAGGTGAAATAACAGAGTTAATTTACACCTTTATGGAAAGAGACTATCTGTTCTGATAAAAGAGGTTGTCTTGCTGTCGTAGGCTGAGATTAACTTGGTGGCCACTGGATGTCGGCATTACTCTGAATAAATGAAGTCTAAGTTTATTCAGGCTGGCACTTGGAAATACTTTTCATCTGGAGATGAATCTTCAAAGCAGTGTGGAGGAATCGTCTGCAGCAATCCTCTCACAGTGAAACCTGAACTAAGAATCCCTTCTGACAGCCAGCAAAAGTAGTGAACAGTTGATAAGTGAGGAGAGCTTGTCCTTCTGTGTCTATCCAAATTCAAGTACTTTGTAAATACATGGTACCATCCTCCCTGACACTTTTTGTTTTTGTCTGACCGGCTCTCCTATTCTGTCCCTTTATCCTTGGGCTCTCTTACTCTGTTCAGCTCTCCCAAAGGCAAATGGTTTGATTAAACTTACCCTTTATTGAAGGACAGAATACTACCCCTGCCCCTCCAAGCAACAGATTTTAGGCAACAGCTTAAAATGGCTTTCACTAATTGTCATTGTGGCTTCTACAGATGTCTCTTCTCTTGCTTTGAAAGCTGGTTTGTTACAAATGAGTGTATTAAATGTGAAGAGGCTCATTCAACTGCTTAGAATATATGTCAGCCTTTATGTAGTAGGGGGGTTTGGTTTTGTTTTTTTGAAATGTGTATATTTTAAAGGTGAGGTGTCTTGAAAATTATTATTTCCCTGTTAAGTTTTGCAGATATTTTGAATAGGAAATACTTTTTCCTCGGTTTCAACATGCTCTTGCCACTTTTTTTTTTCTTATTCCCTTCCCTCCCTCCCAAGTGTTGTCACTCCCAAATTATGGAGGTTGTGTTTCTGCTTTTACAACCTGCTTTAGTATGTAGTTAATTAATATTACACCATTAAAGATAGCCATTAATTTATGTATGAAGAAATATACTTTATCTGTAGCATTAGTTATTTTCAAGATGGGTAATATCAGCATGCAGAAGTAGCAAAGTTTGGGCTGGTGTGAGTTAGCGTATTTCTAGGAGAGATGTTGGAGCCTGCTTGTATTTTCCAATTGAGTACATGGGTGTATTTTCCGTTTATTATATTAATAAAATTTAGCACTGAGGCGAAACCTCAGGCTGTTTGAAATATTATTCCCTAGTGCAGTCTTATCTTTCTTCGAAGGCTTTATCAGAATTTCTGTTGGCTTCAGTCAAGCCAGGGTTTTCTTCCCTAGCTTCCTGTGGTTCCCATTGAAATCAGTGGGAGTTTTGTGGCAGAACAGTGGTCACTGCCAGAGGACATTCCTGCAGTGGGTGGTCACTCCTGTTGAAGCTGGGAGGCAGCAAACATGGTGTCCTTATCCTGAGTTCCTTAGCCCTTGCATCACTTTCCCCTCTCCTCTTCCCAGAAAACACCTTGCTCAAATTTATCTCACTTTGTTTGATAAGTTCAAACGTAGGTTCAAGACATTTGCAGTCTGTTTTCTTGTTGTGGGCTTCTCTCTGGTTTATGTCATGTTCATTAATGATGTAAGGGCTTCTTACAAATCGCTCCCATATTATTTTTTGTGCCTTTAATTCTGTTGGAGAAAGCTGCTTTGCATTTGAAGTGAGGCCAGTATTCCAGATCCACAGCCACCCTATTTTAGAGACAGCTGTGCATTCATGGTGTCTCATTGATTTCATCTGTAAGTGGAAAGCAAACCTTTGCTTTCCTCAGAAGCCTGAGGTCATTTGTGTTACACTTAAGCCATTCTGTAATATGCCAATTTGTAGTATAATTCTACCTTTGTAAAATTCATAAATTGTTCAAAGCAAAAAGACGGGAAAGTTTTGATCAGTAGGAGCTTGTCGCCAGCAATCACCGTTCTACGCAACTGCTTGCAACAGCATATGGACAGACACCTTTGTGGGGTTTGTCTGATGATGTCCAGCTTTTTAATGATTGTGCCTTAAAACCTCATGGGAGTATTTTTTTGGTTGCTCTGTGGTTGGTTGCTTGTTTCTATCAGAATTGGTTGTAAATAATACTAGTTACAAATACTTCTGTTATGGTTTCGTAACAATTTCCCCCAGAGCTCTGTCATGTTTCTGTAACTTGTAAATTGAGCAAATATTGAAGAGGTTATTAACCGTAGTACCTAAGCAGTGATGGTTTTGAAGAAAGGAGGGACGAAGACTGAGGTGGGCATCTCGCTGGAAAAGACTGGAACAGGAGTGGACATGGGGAGAGCTGCAGGCATGGCCAAGGCTCTGTCTTGTAAGAGGAGATGACAGCACCATTGCTTGTGTGGCCAAGTAAATAGAGGGAAGGGAGAGGAACTGGCCAAACTGTGTTGACGTAAGATCAAACTACTACAGGGGGGTAGAGCGGCTTAATATCTAGGACATTACAACAAGAATAACTTTGTATAAATCCTCCGTGAGTAAGTGCATGCTGAAATTCAGCATAGTGATTTTTCGAACAGACTCCCAGCTGAAGTAGCTTGAGCAGAAAATTTAACTTTTAAGTTGGAGTTCGATGCCTTTATTTGGATTATATGAGGTTGTTGCTTTCAGTGGTTCTGTAGAAGTCTTTCCACAGAAAGGAAAGTGTTTCTGTAGGCAATGGGACATAGCATTACAAGCCTTTATTAACAACCTAATTGATCATTTCCTCTGTTATGGAATGCAACAGTGTGGACGTGTGATAAAAATACCTCTGAAGCACTGAGTGTTACTTGAGGCAATTCAGAAAGTCCTGCTTTTTGTGTTAAGTAGGTTGAGCAACCCCAAAGTGATTTTTCAGCGATCTTTTATTTATGAAGACCACTTTATCTGCTGGTGTCCTCCTCTCCGCCACCCTGACTGCTAAGAGATTTGTGCTTGTTTTCGTGTATCCGTGTCTTGTTTTAGCCTTCTATAAGCCAGAGCCCTTAATTCTTTGGGAAGCCATGGCAACTGTAGATGACAACTTGGTGCTGGCCCACAGGACTGCAGTCATGTTATCTGCTGTAATGTGGGCACTGAGTCATTGCTACCAGCTATGAGATTATTTAATTTAGGGCATTTTTGGTTGTATAGCATGTGCAGCTTTCCATACATCTGACCGAAGGAAAAAAAAACCAGATATTAAGATAAGGAAGAACTGTTTCAGACCTGTTACTTCTTCAGACACAGCCCCTCAGGTGTTTCCATTCTCTCTGTTTCTGTGATTCCGCAATTTAATCACCCGGCCCATTTTCCTGCAAAGCAAAGGCCAGTGCATTGTCAACTTCAGTTTTGAAAGTTCAAATTTACACTTACTGTCTTGGGGGAATATTGTCTGGCCTGATTCTGGCATATTCTGTGTATCTCAGGTATCTCTCTGTGACTGACTCATCCAGTTCCTCCTGCATGTAGTGTCCTGCTTGATGTTACTACTTCGGGTTACTACTTTAGGTACTACTTCGTAATGTCCTGTCCTCTGTTACTACTTAGTGTAGTAACATCTTGTAAATGTTGTAGACCACATGGCCATCTCTTCTATTGCTTCAGCTTGTTTAAAGAAGTGGGCTTTTTTCTTTCCTTAAATGACAGAGGATTTCGTTATGAATACATTTGCCACAGTTACTAAATTCATAACTTTTTTTTTTTTAATGCATTGAGCCTCAGTATCTTTTTCATCTGTGTACAGATATGAGAAAGGGGAGGAAAAAAAATGTTTCGCAGCGTGCATGTGTATTCAGCACACATAAAACTTGAATTGTTGCCTTTTGCCATGCTTTCGTCAGACTTGTGCTTTGAGCTCCTTTCCCAGGTTTTGTCAAGCTGTAGTTGGTGCCCCCAGAGTTGGCCCCAGTAGCTGCTCCAGCTGCTTCTCTGACCAGACAGCTGTTTGCCATAGGTAAGCCAGTGGAAAAATAGATTTTGTTTACTTTGAGAACTGTGTTTTATACATTTCAAGTGTTTCTACGTCATGTTCCCCACAGGCTTATCTAACTATATTGCGCTATTTCGTAGTGGATAGTATGTCATCCTAAAAACCTTGCTTTACTTGCGTCCTAAGACTTCTTAGGGCAACACTTTCTGAATAATCCCTGTTGCTGCTGTAGGTGTTTTTAGAAAACAAACAAACCAACCAAACAAGCAAAAACAACCAACCAACCAAGCAAGCAAACAAAACAAACAACCACCCCCCCAAAAAATTGTAGGGGAAATAGAAAAACTGTAAAATTCTCGATGTGTCCATCTCTTGAGTGTTGCAGGTGGTTTTGGTCATCCTGCTTTAAAAAGAGTGTAATCGAGCAATACAAGATACAGGAGGAAGCAGCAATGATCAGAGATAGGAAGTGGCTTCTTGAGGAGAAAAGGCTGAGTTAAGGCTCAGCAGCTCTTATGGGTAACCCTGTGCTGGGTTAATACTTAAAGTAATACAAAACAAAGTACACCAGAGAGGACTCAGAATTTGTTTTTAAATGATATGCTTTGTCTAGATTTCCTTTTTTTTTTTTTTTTTTAAAACACATTTGGAATCTGCCACATTGCAGAACTGTTGTGTCAGTCGTTATGGTTACAAACTTTATTTATTGTATGTTGTCTTTGTCATTAAAACAACATGAATTACAGTTTTACATTGCACTTTTTTGAGGAATTTGAGCAGCTTTAATGTATATCTGGCTGGATATTACCTGTTTCTAAAAAACTAGTTAGCTGCAAAAAAAATCTGTGACACGTGGTTGATACTGGCCAAGCTGTCCTTCCCCTACAACTGATTATTTTAGCAAAGATATTCTATTGTTGGTATAAATAT
This sequence comes from Pampusana beccarii, assembly GCA_013399365.1. NCBI lineage: Eukaryota > Metazoa > Chordata > Aves > Columbiformes > Columbidae > Pampusana > Pampusana beccarii. Next base: position 156,525 of record VWYH01004065.1, on the reverse strand, counting down.
CCATTTCTACAGCAAAATGAACTAAATTTGGGAAAGGACTAATGAACTTCATAGACGCGATCCTATATCTCCAGTAAGGAAAAAAATCTCTGTGATGAGTCCCTTTCGAGTCAGCTTTTCTTTATCCAAGTGTACCTTGCTAAGGAATAGTTGTGATTTTTTTTTCTTTTTTTTATTTTCACTTTAAATCAAGCTAAGAACTTCTGTAGATGCAACGTCAAATTCTAATTTTCTTTGCAACACCTCTTAGAAGTCACATACTTGAAATGATGGATAGTTGTGCATTTAGGAAAGTTTATATAGGAATTTTTCTTTACCAACTTCTTTTTGAAAGGACTCTCTCACTTGCACTGAAATAGACAGTCATGGAAGAGGTAGTTGTACAGCTTGTGCAGCTGAAGGCTGTTCTGAAAACTAAGCTTTGATTTTACTTGTCAAATCTTCATTTTTTATTGTCTTTTTTCTCTTGTTTCTCTCTCTCTCTTTTTTTTATTTTTTTTACTGATCCTTCTTCCTAAGACTCTTGACTGAGATTCAAGGATTCCTTAAAAACTGTCAGTAAGTTATAGGTGAGAAAATAAATCAATTCAGAATTGTTCTGGGGACCTGCAGCCTGCAGGTGGACACCAAAGACAAATGGTAACACAAAGTGTGAATCAACCTGTTTCCTCATATTTTTCTATGAGCTCTTTTGTTCTACATGTTTATCTTCCCCTTGAGCCATGATAGTGACTATAGTTAAATGTATTTGTCTTTCAAGATATGAGTGAGAATTTATTTCAGAATATAGAACCAAGAGCTCTTGTGGCAATAAGAGCCAGAGGAGAACTTAACACGGGTGAACTCTTGTCACCGCATGAAGCATCTTAGAAATGAAAGCAGCTTGTGCCTTATAGGTGCGTGCTCTTTATAGAATACACAAAGGTGTTTGCAGCTTCTGTTAGAGTAGGACAAAAGCATCCACTAGTTTAGCATTTTCCAGAATCACTCTAATTCTCAAAGTGTCCTGTTTGTGATGATTCAGAACATTTTGCTTCACCTCCCACTGCGGCCCCAGGAGGATGCAGGTCTCTGGAGTTGTGTGTGTCACATCTGCCAGTCCCACAGGGACACCTGAGGTACCCTGGGGCATCAGAACGATACTATATGCTCGTGTTTGAGGAACTGAATCATATCCACTTCAATTATTTTAGTGTACTGTTTGATATTTTATTGTTTGTGGAAATTAACCCGAGTCTACATGCATAGCTGAAAGGAAGTTTTGTCAGAAATTTTGCATAGTTCAAATATATCTCTAATATTTCTTTCTAAAGAAGCTCAAGTGTATATTGTGGCTGCTAATAATAATTCCATTTGAAAGCTCACCATTTCACATTGCTTTTCACAGAAATTTTTACATTTCTCAGGAGTGAATAAGCAATTAAGACAAATTATGCCATTTAGGTGTTCAGTAAAAAGCTAGTTACTACTCCAGTAAAACGTTGGACCAAAAAGCATCTTGGGAACTTCTAGAAGACACTTTAATTCTCCCTCTCTATATGTACAACGTGATCTAATGTGCAATTCAATGAGCAGAAGCTCATGGGATTTGGACAGCAACCACTTTGAAGGCTGTTTTAAGTCCTGATCTAAAGGTGGTTTACTCAGTAAAAAAAATCTTCCGGTCACTTCTGTGAATTTTAGATGAGGACTGTACAGCCTTAAGTCTGGTAACTTCAGGTACTGTTTGATACCTGGGAAGACACGGAGACTTGAGTAATCTGGTTGTCGGAACTGTATCTGTAGTAGTGACCTATAAAAATAAATACCCAATGTCGGTGCAGAACAGAGTTGAAATATATGTACTATCTGGGTTGCCTTTGTTTTAAATGAGAAGGCAAGCAATTCATAACTCTGTTATTAACATATATTTTGACAGAAGTGGGTTGCAGGAATGGTCATGCAATGAGGAAATTGCATCCAGAAGAGGTGCAGCTGTTAGACGGGGAGGTGAGTGTCCTGCTCTGCAGCAGGGGAGGTGGCAGAGCGGGGTTTGGCGGGGCAAGAGGAAGGTGAGAGGAAGGTAACTGTCCTGCACCTTAGGTGAGTAGCTGGTCTGAAGCCTGACATACAGCAGAAATACCCGTTTCTCAGCTGCCTCATGATCATCTCTGCTGTGCCCTACCCTTGCCTCAAGGAAGAAAAATACAATGCAATAATGCAAAGAAATCAGTTCTATCTCGATGCTTTTTCTGTCCTTGGCCCCAAGCTTGTGAGGTTGTCCTTTACATTTAGGAGTGTTTTCTGTGACACCGTGACAGATTAAGAGAGAAATGCTTGACTTCTGCAGTCTTCTCATCTTTGCACACCCAAGTGAGTCTACTCAGTCCGTTTTGAGCAGGGATTTGATTATTTTGTGGGGCAAATGGAATATTTCTGATACGAAGTTTTTGTGTCAAGTCTCTACTAAAGAGGATAAGATACAATTGCTTGAACGGAAGTATATAGTATGATTTTGATGCTCTAGGGTACCTTGGTTGTCTCTGTAGGACCGACAGATGTGACACAGAAAGCCCCAGAGACCCATATACTCCTGGGCCTGCAATGGGAGGCAAGGCAAGATACTTGAGGACATTTAGAAATTGTACTAGGTGTAATTCTTTTTGGCTGTGTGCTTGTGATTATATTTTGCCAGACTAAAGTTTTAAATGTGTCCCTGCTTCATTATAGGAACATGAAAAAGAAGAGACTACCAAATCACTAGTTCCTAGACCTCTTTAGTATCTTGCATTGGGTGCAATAGGCTTTTGTCTCTTTGTTCACCACATATGAAAAAGGTAAAATATGGTGCTTTACATGAGAAAGGCACTATACAAAAAACCTAATTACTGTTGGTAAGGCATTCAGTGCTGTAGTAAACATATCATAACTCCACACCCCTAAGGAATTAATTCCAGAATTAATATTTAAAGGAGTTTGGGATAGTGACTGGTAAAAAGACCCAGTCACTGGGAGATCACAGTTCATCCTGCACACTGAATGAGAAAAAGGGAGAGTATTTTGATCCTCTGGGCAGTGCCCTGTGTCACCCTGTGTGCAGGCGGCTTCCTAGGAGGTGTTTGGGTGCACGAGTGTCCCTGTGGCTCTGGAAGGGGCAGGAGACAGAGATGTGGGAAACGTGCCCTGGGGCAGCTGGGGTCAGGGATGCTCAGCTGAACGTGGGGGTCTCTGCAGCAGAGAAAAGCAAACTCAGGGCAGAGAGCAAACAAGGAGCCTGGCTGCGGTGTACTGGCTGATACTCAGTTGGGTAATGGGACGCTGGGATGCATCTCCAGATTATGCTTTGTAAATAAATAAAATTATTTAGAGAGAGAGTAGAGCCCATGGCAGCCATGTATTTCCTTACTCAGTCTTTTTTATTCTGTCATACATCTCGTACTGGAATAGTTAATTTGACTCTGTAGATGTTTCCAGAAATGAATGCCTATGTACAGGGCAGTACAGCACTTCTTCCTACCTCTCTGTATGACCCTGTCAATGATTCAGTTCTCCCTTTTAGATTTTTTATATATATGCATGTTCTTAGCCTTTTCTGTGTTGAAAGTGTCTTCAAATTTTATAAAAATCTTCCTAATTAGTGAAAATATTACAAGTAACCATGCTTAAATAAGTCATTGAACTTAATACGGACCAATAGTTCAGCTCTCAGCAGTGCCTGTTGACATTTCCACATGCCAGTTTCTTTTGCATCTTTTAATTGTTAAAGTAAGTTCAATTTTCTGCACTTTAGCTGATTATTCACTGACATGGTAACATTTGCTTTACTGTATTGCAGCAGAACTTGATCTTGTCTAATTTAGAGTTGGTAAATCCATGTTGTGCTTTATGCATTTCTTGCCCCCCTGCCCCGCTTTGTATTTTTGCAGCTTTGCACTTTATTACATCAAACTTTGAATGAGTCTATAGTTGTCAAAATCACTCTACTATTTAACTGTCTTTCGTAAATAGATCAAGGTTGGGTTTTTCATGCTTCAGCCTAAGCAAATATCCATAATGTGACAGTTTAAAATTAAAATCTTACCATCTTGACATGTTATTTGTACTGATTCTGAGCAGGTGATGAGTCAGGTCCCCTGTAATTAAAATATTTAATGCTCTTTTAAGTTTTTCCCAAGATAAAATGGGATGTGGTTGCTTTCATTTCTCTCAGCAGTGCCTGTGCGCTTCTCCTTACTGATGACAGCTGAGGTAAAGTGCTAATGTGTCTTCTAAGTCAAGCCTACGTTCTCTTCTGCCTTTACCTTGTTATGGCTTTTGAGCATTGTCCCAGTTTGTATCCTGTCCTATTCCTTCCTAAAGAGGTTGAGGAACTCCTCTTTTCTCTGTATCCTTTCCTTCTCTTCATAGGGTTTAATTCGCCTTGATTTTCAGCAACTTGTATTTTATACTTTCAGACCAACGAATGACAATTGTAGCTTTTTTTTTTTAATGGACCTTTTAAACTAATTTTAGTCCTCCTGTTTCTTTTCTGTAGTGGGATGAGGAACTTGAACATGGATAATGTAAATGAAGAGAAAAGCAAATAGAACACTTGTTCTTTAGCATTGAATAGACATCATCTGAAACCTTTTGAAATGAATGGAGATGTTGCCATTGATTTCAATGACTTACTGATCCACTCATGCCAGGAATGGCAAGTGGGAGCATATTTATGATTTACTTACCTTGAAGTTTTGAAAGTTAGTGTAATAAAAAGTAAACCAGAAATCTTTCATAGAGGAAGCTCGGTGTCTTATGCAGTGAAAATAGAGAGCTTTTTATTATACTGTCAAGGTCTGTTTTTTATCATGAAGAGTAACTTCAGAAGTTCAGTCTGGTTCATAGCTGTTTCAAAATAACCCTTTCAGAAGAGTTATTTGAGAGAAATGTGACCAACTGAAAAACAATATGCTATGGGAGAGTTTAAAAGGGGTAAAAACTTATTGCAAGTACGTCTCCATGTATTGGCAGAACATTAATAACAACAATATACAGAAGTGACTTCTTTATTTATTTTTTTTTTCTTGAAAAAGTGTCTTTACCATTGTGGAAAATACCTACAGGAAATGTAGGTGTATGTACAATGTGCTGATCAAGAGTATAAGATTTTTATCTAGAAGTGTTGTAAAAAGTTCTAACATCTTAACGTCCTATAAAATTTTTATATGGTACACAGCAAGTATATTTATATGATGGGATATAATGATAGATTAAATAAAACAACGGATTTTTTAGATGGCTTTGTGTGAAAGAAATGTCTGCTTCCATAGAATAAAACCGATCAGCTATACCACCTGTTTTCTTAAGTTATTCTTTAAAAGCAGGTACCTATTTTGTTCATGTGATTCAGTAATTTTTCTAAAAGTCTTAATCTGTGTTTAATTTTCTAATTTTTAAAATAAGACTGAAGCTCGTTTTTTTGCAGATTGTTAACCACTCTCGATCCTCCTATGTTAGGTAAAGTTCTCCACTCTGCTGCATTAAAAAAAAAAAAAAAAAAAGTCAAAATTAAGAAATAGGATATAGAAGTCCTCATGGTAATTGAGGCTCTTAGTAAGACTCATAATCCTAAATTGTGAATTGGTTAAAAAATCCCTTTTTCAAGTTGTTTTCCCAAGCCAGGAGATTTAGAAAAGAACAAACAAACAAAAGCAACCAAATAAAACACAAACAACACCACCACCCAACCAATCAACCTGTCACTTAAATGGCACATGCCTGAGAGTTATTAAGTTATCTCAGGCTCCAGTTCGGGTTCTGGGCTTGGATTGCAACACGTACCATGCAGTACGTTGTGCTTTAGCAGTTGCATTGCTGAGGTGGGAGAATGTGAAACACAAACTATCAGCAGGAAGTAGTTTGGGTGCTTTTGACCTTTGATTTGACTGTGTAAAATGATGTTGAAATGAAATTTATCCAGCTCCATTTAGGGGGATGTGGGCTCTGAATGGATGGATTTATTCTGATGGAGGGACAGGATCCAACCCCCCAGTTTCTCTTGGAGCCCAGTCAGCCAGGATGCAGCTCAAGCTGTCTTTGATCTAGCCAAGCTTTTGAAAATGTGCTAGACGTGATGCCTGAACAGCAGGCCTACTGAAGTCTCAGCAGGCTTTTCAATTAAGAACCAAGTCTCAAATTAGAAAACATTGAGTTAAATAGATGAATGCTGAACTTGGAGAAAACTACTAAAAAATTTCATCTTGGCATTCAGTTGGAACAGAAGGCATCTTAAGAACAGGGACAGAGTGAGGGCCATTTTGCAGGGGAAAATAATACTGCTGACACCTTTCTCCCTCAGCTACTTGGAAGTGTCCTGTATAGAGTAAGCCCAGAGAGAAAGATGAACTCTCCATACTGCCTTTCCCAGCCTTTTCCTGAAAGACCTTTGCTCAGGTCACCCTCTGTAGCTGGTTTTAAATAATGAATGTTTGAGGATGTTGACAACTTGATTTCAGTTGATTTTAAAGAAAATTATCAAAGTCAAGTTGTATCTTGTCAAAGTCAAGTTGAAATCTGCTAGTCGTTGAAGAGATTCCTATAAATTGTGTTGGATGGTGCAGCACCTTTTGCTCTTCACCTATGCCACAATTGGGCTCTGGCAGGTTAAAACTGCCTGGCTTCTGTATAGGGAGCTTACCAGAGAGGAGTCATCCATGCTTTGTGTTGGTGGAGATGCAGATGGCTCTCATGTTTCAGGTCCTTGCTGGAGACTTCCAGCAGATTACTTGCAACACAATAGAAAAAGTACTTTCTGTTTCATGGACTTGGGAACAAGACGGTCAGTGTTTCATTTGAACGTCTGAGCTTGGTTAGCTAATTCAGAGTGGGAAACAGTGTAATGTATTATTCTTAGTTACGCTGCCACAGAACCAAAGGATGTCTTTGAGGTCCCGTGATTCACTGAGAGAGTGGTTGGTCACTGGAACAGTTTCCCCAGTGGTCACAGCACCAAGCCTGTCAGAGCTCAAGGAGCACCTGGACAATGCTCCTAGGCATATGGTTTAGTTTCAGGTAGTCCTACGAGGAGCAGGGAGTTGGACTTGATGATCCTTATGGATCCCTTCCAACTTGAGATATTCTATAATTTTGGGCAGGAGGATAGGTGAAACACCTTTTTTATACTTAAATTAGCATGGAAACCAGATTAAGCGGTGAAATCAATGGTTGCAAGAGAAAACATTCATAGAGATAACCTCCCTCTGGTTAGCCAGATATCTTGTATGTTGTTAAATTATGTTGCTGTCTTAAATTGTGTTGAACTGTATATGTCCTCAGTTCTCAGTGGAAATGAAAACTGCATGACTGTGTGTTACTTGTACCTGTAAGGCAAATGCTGTGTTATTCCAAGTAGAAGAGGCTTTTGGTGAGACTGCAGACCGAGCTGATTCATTCCCAGCAGCTGTGAAATGCTGAATGGTCACTGCCTGCATTGCACCAAGAGTCACAAAACTGTGCTGAACTCTATATTAGCTGAACAGTTATCAAGATTTTACCCATACTATGACAATTAGAGGGTTGAGCCAAATGGGGTTTGTTGTTGTTTTGAGATCAGTTAGATTAGGCTAAGAGACAACATGCTGGTATAGGTAACTATATGAAAATAGTGTTGTACTGTTGCTTAAAACTAACGAGTGATACTATTGTGAGTGGGGGTGACTTGTAGAATATATATTTGAGTATATACCACATTTTTACATGTATATTTGTTGATGCTCAAGGAAAGGAAAAACATGTTATATATTGCTGTTTTCCAGCTTCCCTGCCTCTCTCTCTCCATGCTCAGTCGGTTGATGGCTTGTGTTGTCTTCCTGAACCCTTGAGTAAGGTGATCTGAGAGGGAAGTGTTCAGACTCCTTACTCAGGCAGAAGACATCGCTCTGCTCACTGACACAACACGTTGAACTATGAAAAGTTACAGCAATTCTCATCAAAGATATTTTTTTTTTCCAAGTATCTGTTAGAGAAAATTACTGACTTATGTTTGTGTTACTTTGCAGGAATCTCGATGGCCTTACTTGTTTGGAGCGATCGTTGTTCCTTCATTGGTACAAGTCGTGATTCTGCCTTTTCTTCCTGAAAGTCCTCGTTACCTCCTACTTGAAAAACATAACACAAGCAAGGCAGAAAAAGGTATGGTGTATTACTTTCTTGCAACAAAATATGTGTGTTGTAGGGATACAGGCTGGAAGTAATTGTGGTATCACAATAAAACCAGGATATTCCAGTAAGATAGATTTTCTTCGCAATTATTTTTCTTTGATATTTTTTGTCTCTGTGTGTGTAAATATAACTCTTGCTTTGATGTTGTTGGTTTTTTTAGTAAATTAAATTCTCCAACTAACCTCTATAGCATTATGCATGATAATACAAACCTGACCAAATCATTCTGCTGTTGTGCATCAGCCACTATCCGCAGGGTTCATTTGGGAGGGAAAGGTGGTTTCAGTCTTCATGACTCTCCCTTATCTACAGTCTTTGCAGTTTGGTTAACAAAAACACTGATTCTGTTGCTGGGTTTTGTTCAGTAGTCACTGTGTTTGACCATGTGTTTCTGTAACTCAATAACCTTTGTATATCCAATAAAAGCACCATATACTTATTTAATTGAAATTTTTCAGTGCTTCCACATTGCTTGCTGCAGTTTCACAGACACAGACCAGAATAATTTGTTCTTACTTTAGGTTGAGTGTATAAAATAATTTGCTTGTGTGGTGATAACTGCTGTATACTCTGCCCCAGTAAAATTACTATGGTCAGTTGTAAGTTCCAATATATTGTCACGTTAAGGCTGAGAGAATGTTGAAAATTTGTTTTCACTTATTATAGGGATATGCTAAAAATAGGGGTGTACGAAGATGGAAAGAGTCTGATTATAATACCAAAATGTTTGTAGAACATAACTGCTTTAAAAATTATTCCTGAAAGCTTTATTTGAATATAACCCTTAATGTTTTTAGTCCCTAACTAGTTGCTTACAAAATTACTTGCAAAGTGTGAATCAGTGCCTGAAACTTAAATTTAATGATCTTTTAGCATTAAATTAATGCAACTTAATCTATCCTGTTTCTTCTACTGTGAAATGAAAAACTGTCCTTTTTAATTCTGATCAGTACTCTGAAATAGAAATGGCACACTAATGAAGAGACTCTCATGTTGTCTCAGTTTAATGTTGGAGTCAAGTGTTTAAAGCTCCAGTAGAGTGTTTAAAAAAAAAAAAAAAAGGAGAGCGCAAACAGAAATAGGCTTTGGGGAGAGTACTTTAGCTTTACAGAATCAGCAGAGATTCGGTGAGGTAGAGAACAGCTTTTCCAGGGACGGCGAAGGAAAGGGTTTGCTTGCCAGCTGTAGTCTGAGCGCCATGGGGCTGGCCATTGGGTAGGAACTTCTGCAGCACCACGGCTGGGCTGGGAAGAAACACCTTTGGGTGCCAAGTTTAAACTGGCTCATTTCTACCTGAGGAAATTGTAAATGTATTTTCGAGCTATGGCTGGCAAAAAGTCTGTATCTGCAGTGCTGTTGTGTAATGTCGCAATTGTTGTAGGGATCTCTTGGAAATACTGCCACAGAACCTGGAAACTTCCCCGCTGAGAGTGAAGCTGGGGCTCACATAGGTAGAATTTAAAAACTGTAAAAAATTGGCAGTAAAATAACACCACCTGCCTTGAAACTCACACCATTTACTGTTGCTGGTAATAGGCCAGCTGCAGTCTGGGATGCTTTAGCGTACATGTTCTGAAATGATTTGAAAGCTGATCTAGAAGCATTAGAGTTGGATTTTGGAGTAGAAGACATCAGGAGAACAGAGTTACACCTTATTTGGTAATTGAATGGAAATGAGCTGTAGCAACTGGTTTGCTGATTATAAGAAAGTAGCTTTCATGAACCACCCTAAAGACTGTTAATTTAGACACTCTGAGAAAAAAAGAAGAGGCTGAAATAAAAAACTTCTCAAAGTAACTGGTTGTCAATAGAAGCTTTTGGACTTGATTAATTCTAAAATAAAAAGTTCATACTGAGATACATTGTAGTGCAGAGGGAAACTCATTTTGAGTGTAGTCAACAGAGCTTTCAAAACAGGGACTGATGTTTCTAGACAGAGATTTGCAAAGGACTGTAGGGCAGTGAGATGTAAACATCCCCTGAATTTCCCTCCCAGTCCTTGCCTATCAAGCACCCCTGCTTCCAGAATTGCCCACCCTGTTGCACAAAGAAAGTAGCCTGTAGGATATCAGCTGCAAAATAGGTAAGGATGGTTTTTTAACATCATTTTGGAGTTAATGATCCATAAAATCTACCTGTAAGGCAGCATATCACATCATCTTGTACTTCTGTGCTATGAAGTATCTACATGCCTTATTATGAAGCATGTTAGGAACACAAGTAATTTTCTTACCATTGCACATGCTTTGTAATCCCCCCTCTCCTAATGTAGATTTGCAAGTGATAGTATCTTTGGATCTCTGTTCAGCGTGGGGACAGGTGGGGAAGGAGTTTGGCTGATCGATGCCAGGACTGGGCAGAGGACACCAGTGATGTTAGCCCACTGTGTGGGGTTTGGAACCCTTTTCCCCACTCCAGAACACTTGGAGAAATCCAGGTTGGGCATGAGCCAAGCCTCGGATATCTGGAGTAATACATTGGAATAATGAATACGAGCAGAGGGAAATTCACAAAATAGGAGGGTGAATAACTGTGAATCAATAATCAAGAAAAATCATCTGGATGTTAGCATTATCTAAAAAAATGGAGGAGGAAAAGTCTGAGAGACCTTCTCTGGGAGACCAGAGGAGTTTGTGGGTTATTAAAAAATCCTACTGCTTGTAAGCCATATAATGACAATGTGATATTCTCCATTTTAATGATTACTGTGGTAATGCTTTTGAATTATGTGCTCTTAGGTTAAATCTGCATATTAATATTAGAAATGTCCAAGTCTGTCTTCTGACTAAATCCTTTTTCTTTCCCCCAACGGATCAAGGCTATTCATGCAAATATAGATTTCACGGTGGATTATATCTTGTTGGAGAAATATAAAACTGTTATTTGTAAAAGGTCTGCTGTATTTAAAGCAGATGACTACATTAGTCTTTATAAAATACTCTAAAATGTACGTGCATGTCAAAGCTTCTAAAATGGACATGACAACATTAATCTTCTTAATTGTTTTAGAGCAATAAAAATCCGGTGGGATAATGTAGGTCATTGAGTTTCCACAAAGTTCTGCTTTCATCCCCTCCTTTTCTTCTGTCCTCAGAAGAAAACCAGACTCTAACTACTGAAATACTAGTGGCCTCATTCTCTTTTTGGCAGCGGTGTAAAAGAGCACGATGCCTTTAAATGGCAAATAAGAGACTGAAAGAGGGAGAAGGACCAAAATGTGTTGTGTAAGTGATGAAAAAGGAGAAGGGATGATGTTAGAGCAGGCAGGCCTCGTGTGCAAATATAAACCACACCACCACAAGCACAGCTACTCCATGAGTGCAGGAGTAGTGAGGCCTCAGATGAGTGATGTCTCCTGAGCTCCACTAACGGGGTTCTACCCGGTCCCCTGCTTTCCCCTTTCTCACAGTGCAAATGGTGCACACTGGTGCACTGATGTGTGGCTGATTAGCCTTTGCGACACCATGGCTGATGTGCCGTTGTCTGCTGCCAAAAGCAAGTCTAGCAGCCAAACTCTGCTTCTCCTCCTGGAGGTCACCATCCTGTGCCTGGCTCCCTGAGACCAACAGGAGCTGAACTGTCTCACATATTCCTGTCTTGCTGCTGAATATGGGAGAACTGATTTATGTGTTGTGAGGGGAGAACGATGGACTGGACCAGCAGCGCAGTCTGTAAACCTGCTTTGCTCAGATGCTTAAAGTCTGGCAATGGGGAGAGGGAGGAACCATCACAGATCCCCTCACAGGTCCTATAACTGACATTCTTCTCTTTTGGTAAGAAAAGAAGGGAGAAAAATGTCTGGCATTTAACTGGTGTAATCCTTCTTCATAATGCTCAGCAGACAGTAGAGGAGAAATGGGTATTCAAGTGGCTGAGGAAAAGAACTTTGGAAGGAGATTGTTATTCAGTTACTAGAGAGCAGTGGGAGTGAAGAGTAACAGGGATAGAAACAGGAAGAAAAACTTGCTGCTATGAGTACATCAGGCGATTTACCATCCAAGTTATAGAATGGTAAGACAGGAATTTGACATTAGTTGTCAATTAGTTGCATGCTAAGTGGACCACTGATCTATGCCTGTGGCCATGATGCAATATGAATAACAACAGTAGTAGTGTAATAAAACAGATTATTTTTCTGACTATCTACATGGGTTGTAAACACTCTCAGTTGGAGAGCTGAGGTGTCTCCCTTGAAGAATGCTGTTACAAGGAGGAAACCAATTTTCGATGCAGCTGCAGTAGCTTGTCATGTAAATCAATACTGGAATTCAGCTGGCATCCCAGCTTGCCAGAGAACAAGAATATTGTTATCTCTTAAAGGTCAAATAACTTAGATATAATGTCACAGTAACATCTGTTGGTGACAAACAAAATCTGTTCATCTAGTATGTTCAGTCATACATTAAAACTCCCATGGTTATGAAAGAAGCACTGCACCAGGTATGACAAGAAGTGTAGATTTAAATACTTAAGAAGATGGATTAGAGTAGATACCTTTTAACATGGTAAAAGAGCGAGGCTGTTCCTGATTTTAAAAAAGCAGGTGGCTAATTTTTTATGAAGCCCCTCATGGGGTCCACATAAAAAGGAGAGAGATTAAAGCCGAAGTCATAGCAGGAACAAATTGCTGCAAATCCAGTTATTTAAATGGAGTTTCTATGACTGACAACAAGGACATACATGATTTATTTTTGCTTATCTCTGCTTTTATATGTCTCTAAGCATTATAAGCTATGCTTATGGGAAAGGAAGAGACAGCCATGACTACTATTCTTCCAGCTTATGATAGAGACTCCATCTCAGATAGTTGCTGGCTGCCAAAAGCTGGAGTGATTATGGTGTGTCTGTTTTATTTTTAAGCTTTTCTTAAACCTCTTGTCTTTTACAAAGGATACTTGGTTCACTGAACCTTTGATACAACTCAGTTTAGCAATTCTTGTGTTATTTAGGGTGGCATGTAGATGTTTTGTTTTGCCTGTACCTCTGGAATAGTTTCAAATGAACCTGAACAGGCCTATTTTGTATTTAATATCTGTGAAACCACACATAAGAACAGGTGAAGATGTAATCCCAAGCTCACAGAAGAGGATAACTCACAGATCTGCATGTTACTTTACTTAAAAGAATGAGGTGACACATGAGAAAAGCCTAAAGCCTTTTGCTTGCCATTATATTTACTGAATTGGAATTGCAAATTTGAGATTTATTCTTAAATTCTGCTGTGCTACATGCTAGTAGATAATTAACATTTTGCGAGATTTAAATAGCTATTTAAATCTCTTCTATTAATAGCGAGGTACATTTAAATTATTCTTTGGGCTATTCAGTACTCTAATAGAATTAGTGGTATACAAAAATAACTTTTTTCATTTTGTGAAGTATGTTTTTATTGGCATGAAGTTACTACAGGGAAATTATTACAGATCCCATTCAAAAGCATTGAAGTTGGGTGAACTTTTTGCAAGTGCAGAGGCAAACAGTGAAGCAGCCCATACGTCTGCTGCCACCCAGAACAGCAGCCAGCATTAAGAGGAGATGCTTGACTGCATCTGTACAGCCCAGTTTTCTGCCTCCCACAGTGGCCAAAGAAGATGCTGTTGAAGCAGAGCTTATACAAAGCTGTGTGTTGAAGACACTGGGTTTAATATACTTAAACATCAGTGAAGTCAAAATGAATGTCTCTTTGGGAAACAGACGATAATAGTCACGCATCTTAATTTTTTTTTTCTTTTTAAAAGGCATAAGCCCCATTGCCCAAACTACTACCTGTGACTACTTCTCTCTTTTCCTGCCTCCTCTTGCCTCGGGCTGGTTCTGTTCTGTAAACCACACAATAGCATTTTGATCCTTCTAAAAGTCTTCACAAAATTTATATGCTAATTCAGTCTTTACAATAAGAGCTGATTTCTTTGCACAGTTGTGGAAGTACTACAGTGGATAAAGAATTTGTAATTCCCTATGTAGTTTGGATTCTTGAGTCCCCGTCTTCAGTTACTTTAAAGGCCTAATTGGCTTTAAAGACAGTACCAACCTGATTTCTTTGAGACATTTGAACCACTTTTAAATGTTTCACCTTCGCTTAGCTGAGAAGAATAAAAGCTGCTGGTGTAAATGGAAGGGTTTCCTGTCTCTGTGCCCTTTGACTGGAATCATCCACCAGCTTTTGAAAGCTGAGCCTCTAGGACCTTCAGATCCAAGGGAATTAAAAAGAAAATCTAAAAGTTGCTGGAACTGTAACTCCTTAGGTGGTTTTCAGCATGACATGGAAATAAAACTTCCCTATAGAGAGAAGCAGCCAGTCACGGAGGGAAATGAGTCATTGCAGCAGGGAGAGGAATGACTGCTGTGCTTCTCAGTGCCAATAATGCAGAGGTTTAAAATATAAAATGGATAGAATTGATCGTCACACATTGAAAGACCTTTGAGTTTTCCTATCTCCCTGCTAATGCAGAATTTATTTCCACATTAATTATGTATAAAATTGTGATTCTTACTGTACTGAAAAACTGTTAATGGAAGAAAATTGAAGATGTGTTGAGTAGCAGGAAAATGTGCTTTTTCCAAGAAGACTGAGTGTTGTCTACTCAAAACTATGCATATGTAGCATAGCATTTTCCTAGCATTTCTTGACTTGTTGGTAATTTTAAGTATCTGTCAAAGTTTCCTAGTGGCATTTAAATCTCTGGTCCTAATACCAAGGAGGGAAGAAAAAGAAGGCAGGTGTCTATATATTTTTCTTGCCTTGTACTCGGTAATTTTGGTAATTGCAGTTTTTTGCTTCCTGGTACCTCTAGAAATACAGCAAGCTCCCTTATGCAGAAAAGACAGATTGCTTTCTTTTTACTTGACTGCACCTGTATTTTTGACTTGCGTGCCCTACAGGAATGCTGAGGATTCTAAGGACAGGAAAAATAAATAAAATTGTGCACTGACCTAATTCACACTGATAAACCAGATGCTTAGAAATCTGAGAGAATCTCTTCAAAGAAGAGTACAGTGATATTTATCTGACTATTCTCATCTTTATCTATATTTTTCTTTATCAGTGCTCTAATAATACAAGGGAAAGTATAATTTAAGCATGAGACATTGACTGTAACATGCCATAGGCACACGTTGTTCTAATTTGACATTTCCTATCATAACCTTTAAATACAACACACTCATTTTAACAAGCATTTAGCATATCATTTAATAATAAGTGGGCAGTGGCACAAGGGCAGAACTCAGCAGCCTAAATTATGGGTTTTGAGGTCCAAATTTGTTAACTCATTTCTGATTGTAAGGCCTGTGTGAAAAGATAAATCTCATGCTGTTTCTGAAGGCTTTAAAAATTCTGACCTCTCTTCTCCCAAGGGAGCAACTGGATATCAGAATAGATTAATGTTACAAATTGACTCAACACCCAGAGGTGGTCAGTGTTCATCCCTTAAAAAAATCATCCTTCATGCTAAGCAGAGTCACGTAGAGCCCATTAAAATGCAATAGAAGTGCGAACTGCATCAGAAAATCCTGGCCCAGAGCTCAAGTTAGTTCCCAGTTCCGCCAGACTGGGAGCCAGGCAGAGTGCATGGTGTTGTGCATTCGCCAAAGGGATGGACAAGGATGTCCCTGGGAGGCCACCGGTTCATTGGTGTGACCTACCCCTCACAACAGTGAAATAGTGCTACTCAGCATTTTCACCTCCTAGGTAAAATTAAATTTTGTAACTTCAAAACCTAAATGCAATCCAGGTGTTTTAGTCATAACTACTAGGTGTCTCTGGCTTTCTTAACCATTCAAGTCCTTTCCATGATGCAAAAGAATGTATAGTTACTGAAAAATGTGAGGGTCATTTATTTATAGGCAGTACTGTGCAAAGCTGTGGATGAGAGAAAAATGGATTTGGCTCTTAGGAGAACTAAATCAACTTACTCGCTAAGTAAAAATAGCAATTTTAAGTGACCTACTGTGTGAAGGTTTGTTTTTAGAGTTAGCATCCTACTGAGTTGCAAAGCCTTGTTGCATGGGTATGTGTAATGTAATTGTTCCTCTGCAGTCATTCCAAGATGATGAGCATTTTAAACACCTCTTAAAAAGTCAACCCCTGGGGTATGTTCATAGGATTGTGATCAAAGTATCATCAACATATACAGTATCTGTAGAACAATGGTGGTGGAGATGCACCACCTCCATTAGGAGATGTTTGTTTGTAGTACCTCTTGGAGGAGGTGTGAGATGGAAAGCTTTTATTATTCACAGTGGAAGGAAATCTCAGTAAGTCATTCATGTCCAATAATATAATACTAAATGGTATGCTTTTCTAGAGCCACAAGGTTGTTTGTTTGTTTATATTTGCCAAGTAAATTTACTCTCATGTCTCCAGCATTGACAAGTAGAAAGTCTTGAACTGCTCTGGGTAATTCTTGCTAATATTAATAATCTTGACAAAGTGATTTCTTGTCTATTTGCTAGTAAAAACAAGAAGTGATACAAAGAGTAATAGGTATGCCTTTTAAATGTCTGCTTTTTCTTGGTTTACCAAACTTATGTATATTTTTAAATGTTATTACTTCTCTTATTCAGTTTGTCTCCAGCAATGAAGTCTGCTATATTGTTAGGCTGCAAAAGTAGCCAGGTCAAATAATGTTTAGAACTGCTTTGCTATTAAACTTCTTTTTCAAATTGCACAGGGTTTTGGCTCTGTACTGGACCTTAGGCTATAGTGTATGTGAGATAATATAAGGAGAGATCTGGTAGGGTGCCAGATAATTGATATTCTTGTTGCAGTTTCTGAGACCAGTTGCAGTGATGAGCCAGATCATACCCAGAGCAGAATGATATTGTTGGCAGAAGAATAATTAAGTTGTAGCCCATGTGTGTGCCCTGTTTGTATCACACATTTCCATTTCTATCAGTCTGTTATAAATGCACATAGTGCCAAGTGTCTGGCCTAAAGTACCTGTCCTCTCTTTGTAGCATTTCAGACCTTCCTTGGGAAAGATGATGTGTCTCATGAAGTAGAAGAAGTTTTGGCAGAGTCCCGAGTCCAAAGAAACACCAAGTTAGTGTCGATACTTCAGCTCCTGAGAACCCGGGCTGTGCGATGGCAGGTCATTACCGTGGTTGTCACCATGGGCTGCTACCAGCTCTGTGGGCTAAATGCTGTAAGTGTCCTTCTTCAGGCCATGGCATCTCCTGGCCTCCTCCTTTCTTTCCTTGTAACACAAGGTTTGTACTATACCCTTCAGCAACCTCTGTGATTTTCTATTTTGGGCTGTTTCTTATTAGTAATGATTTTGTTACGCCAGCATGTGGGAAGGTCCATGAAGAGCTGTATCTGTTGTCTTTTTTTAAACAAAAGAGAGAGGGAAGGCTTGTTATGTTTTGAAGGAATACATGAAAAGGTAGCACAGGTCAGTAAAGAAAGAGTGTGTAGCTTCTGATACTCATTCTCTATTTCTGGTCAGTTAAGATCTGATCTGATGTGCCCCATGTTTGTTCATGTTGGGTAAACTTGGTCTTTTCAGTCGACATTTCTGCTTGGATTAATTCAAGTCAGCAAAAGTTCCTGTAAGTGATTTTAAGAGGTTGCACTGGATGGTTTTTTGTTATTGTTTCATACAATTTGAAGGATAAGCTGTGCTTCAATATGCCCTTTTTGGAACTGCGGAGTGAAATAGGAAAAAGGACACTAGACAGTCAATAGCGAGGAGTCCTGTTGACCATTAATGTATCTGAGGCTAATGGATATTGAAGTCTCCTTTTCTTTTCCATCTGTCTGAGCCTGTTGCCTCAGCAAGGAGAAGGTCACAGGGCAGTTTAGATTGGAAGGGATCTTTGGAGGTCGTCTGGTCCAGCCCCCTGCCCAGAGCACGACTGACTCAGGCTACAGAGCTTTGCGCACTTCAGTTTTGAATATCTCCGAGGCTGAAGAAGCTGCATCCTCCCTGAGCAGCCTGTGCCAGGTGTTCTCACTACTTACACTGTGAAAAGTGTGTTCCATATATGCAGCCAAGAACTTTCCTTGCTGCTGCTTATGACATCTGGGTTAGATGCTTTATGTTGAGAACACAAATGTTTCATGAAGTGTCCCAAAGTGAAAGGGGTTTTCATTATAGTTAGATATGTTAATTGCTTCTATATACAAAGGACAATATTATCACTGCTGAAAGAAGCTTGACAAATGCAGCTTCTCACTGCAGCCTTGTGCAGTACAGAATACTTTAGCTATTTTTTTCCCACAGGTGTAATCAGTGACAGCTAACTAGTTCAGACTTATTCCAGGTATCTCTATAGCTTTAAAACTCCTAATACAAAGTAATTTGTCCAAGACCATTTGAAAGATCAATGTGATTATAACTCTGATAAAGAAAAGTTTTTAACAAAATACTAGGAGGGAGCTGGAATATTTTTCATACTGTGGGGTAAACTATAAAAACATTTGTATAGGTGGCGTTTTCTTCTAATTGTAGGGTTTCAGTGCTAATGACAGACTATTTTGTTCCTCACTGTGGATACTTTTTTAAGAAAAGAAATGGAATTATCTTGTCATCCAGTCTTTCTAAGATTTATCAATGTCTTAAGTGAAATAACATGTCACTTATAGTAAGAAACAGACTGTTCAAATAATGAAGCACAACACCTAAAGAAAAAAAAGGTCACAGCTAAGTTTTCAAGGGAAAGAGGAGAGTTTTGTGGCTTTGAGGATATTTATTAAAATGACAGAAATTGTCTAGTATTCCCTGGGAGAGCAAAACCACACATAGCTTGAGTGGGGGCGCTGGGGAAAAGTGAGTGATGTCCAGTCCAAAATGGATGCTAGAGTTATTTTAAAGTGCCCTTGGCGGGGCACTTTCTGAAAATATGCCTCAGAAAAACTGTCTTTGTCAGGAAACGTGTGTGTCAAGTTGGCTGTTTCCGGCCTTAGCTTTTTTTTACTATTACTTTGTTTCTCCTCCAATGCAAGGAGGAGAAAAAAAAAATTATTCCCACAAAATTTGCATTCTGAAGTTGATTATTTAAGTAGTTAATATTAATAGTTAATAGTGAAAACAAGCAAATTGTAAGAGAGGTCAAGGGAAACAGCTGGACCACTTGATTAAGAGATCAGGTTTCAATTCCTTGTCTCCTGCTTGGCTTTCCTGGCTGATCTCGCCCAAGTCACCTGAAGCTTGGCGATTAGAAGATGGGTACGGGTGTGATGGATGCTGCTGAACTCAAGTCTTGTTTTGCCTGGCTGTATCTGGTCCAACCTGCTGGGTGTGAGCCTGCATCAGCAAGGTTTGACTGGCTGCAAACCTTTCCTTTAAACTCACAGCTCCCGTCATTTGCTTTGCCTGTAGTGCCCTATGGGTCGGTCTGGTCTTTTCCACAATTACCATCTGGGCAGGGCATATGGGAAAGCTGGACTTCTTTCAGGTGAGAGTCTCAAGTCACTCTCTGGGGAAATTACCAACTGGCAGACTTCTTTAATCATCCTGCTGGTATCTAAGAACACTTGTTTCTTTTTAAGGCTCTTACTTTACACAAAAATCTCCTATTTTCCTTAAAACCAATACATTTGTTGGTTTCCATATGGAACAGAAATCATGGTGAAGCCCTGATCATATTAATGTATCCAATTATAACAAAATACCAGACAGTCTGACCTAAATTGACATAAATAAATGAAAATATATTAGTATCTTTTCATCTGATAAAATTTATCCATAATAAATTTCTTTACCTGCCACCATTGTACCTCAGTGCTAAAGAAGACATGACACTACAGTGAAGTTCTCATTGGTGAACTTTATGCTTTTTTATGTCAGGAAATGTACTGTACTGCACACTGATTTAAGAAGGTCATTCCCAAAGTGGGATCCCTTGGCTTCGGTGGGGTCTGTCCTTAAGGCTGAGGGCTGTATTTCAGATGGCAAAGAAATGCCAAGAAATGTCAAGAAATCACACTGGGGGTGGGGAGTCCATGCAGCAATGTATGTTTTCGGTGTGCAAAAAACCCATACTTTGCTTTTCACACTCGGTATGGAGAAGACCTGGCATCAGGCAGTGTAGGAAGGGGTGAATGAGTATGCTGTATGCAACACACTATATGTCTGCGTTGTTGCCCATCTTTTTTTTGTTGCTTTCTTTTCCTATTGAAGAGTTGAATTTCTTGAGAAGACATGCATGTAGGGAGCTGGCTGGGAAATAAAAGAACTGGAAAACTCAGTCAATGCTAGAATGGTCAATGGCATGAGAAGGTTTGGGAACACCAGTGATAACAGACACTGCATGCCACTTCAAGCCAAGGCCTTATAGGAGTAAACACTTATGATAAGCAAAGAAAACAACTTTCATGAAGCTGACTGTAATCTACAGACAAAAATGCTAAAATATTGCCTACAAACTCGCAGAAGGCGGGCTGCAGAGATAGTTAAACTGACCAAAGTGGGCAAGTTTTACTTCAACCTGTGAAGCAACAGCAAGCCGCCATGGACGTAGGAAGTCAGATATCCGTGTGTTGATTTGGACTCGACAGCAGTTGGTTTTGGGGTTTTGGACCTTCTGACCCATTTTCCACAGCTCTCACATTCCGAAACTTTTAGCCCAATCATCAGCTAATTTTATTAGCTAAAGAAATCGCTAGCTAACAAAAAACATATTATAAAAATAATGTAAGTGAAAGTAGTCATCAATAGCCTAGTAGGTTTGTCTCAGTAATATCCTAGAGCTGTGTATTTCCTTGTTTAATGATACACAGGCTGAAAGACGTGCACTTTTATTGTTTTGAAATGTGCATATCATGTTAATTTTTACCCTACTGTATATTTGTGCTGCTACAGAGACTAATAGGTCAGTGAACCTCATCCTGTCTTTGCTCTACCAGTTTTTAATCTAGCTGTGTTACTACCATTCTGACCATCAATGGTCTGTCATGCTCTTCTGTAAAATCACTTTTGAAACATCTTGTGTTCTTGTTACATTTTGGCAAATTGCATTCAGCAGTTGCCTGCTTAAGTGAATCTTTGGCCTCTTTCTTCTCTTTAAAGATCTGCATACCTGCATTATCACATTGACTTTTTCAATCTTGTAACCTGTAGTATGGAGAAAAAAAGCACTTTTGTCACAGTTTTGTGCTGTGTTGCTTTCCTTCTATACTGTGCCAGGGGTATGGGAGGTGAATATGTTGTCAGGATACTGGGTCCCAAAAAATTTATCAGTGGGCATAGACATTTCAAAGGGAACTGGGAGCCGATCCTTGGTTTTGTTTCAGTCTGTACTCTGTATCAGGAGGCCGATGAAATGCAGTTAACACCAGTGCATGCCACATCAAGGCAGATGGCTTCATATAGAGAAGTTTGCTGCTATCACTTATTGTCACTGCATCTATTCTGGTGAGAGCTGATGTGCTAGGAGTAGGCATAAAAGCCTTCAGTCAGCTTCTGTTTGTCTGTAAGGCAATATAAGTCATGTTTTAGTCCTTGATACTTTATTTTAGATGTGTTGAATTTTCTTCTTTGGTCTGGGACAAGCAGCTTTGCTGAAGGGCTACTTGGGAATTTAGAATTACTTTTTTGTTTTTACGAAGCTCCTGGGTTAGTAGCTTGATGAACAGATGCAGCGTGTGCACAGTATGCTGACAGGCAGCAGGGCTTCCCTCGTGCGATCAAAACACTTCCGTTCATCAGACAAGCCTTTTCTCTAGCAGTGCTTGCCCTGTTAGGGCTTGTGACATGGACAGCATATGGGAAAAAAATATAATTGCTGCTTTTATATTTGGTGTGATCATTATTTCTGGCTTTCAGTTTTGTCATCACAAGTGATCAGCTGTCACTCAGAACTCTTTTTTGCCTTCTGATAATCAGTTGGTTCTATTATTTTTCCCTTCTCTAGTAAATCAGTTATATTTTCTTTCTCCAAGGTAGTCCTCCTTGTATGCTTTTGGCAGACGAAATATTTGGCTAGTTCTTTGCTGTCACCTGAGTCCAACATAAATATTTTGTGGTTTTCAAACTTTATTTGTGATGCGCATGGTGCTCTGATACTTACCAAACTTGCTATTTTAGAGTATTACCGCTACATTTCTCTGTCTGGATGTTGTCACCACTGGATATGGTTTTACTGACCAAACAGGAATGACTTTTTCTAAGCTAGTAACCCTGTGCTCCTTGGCTTTCTGTCCATTAGTGACAGCTCCTTCCAGCCTATGATTCATTTCATCCTAAAAGCAGCTTTTTACTTTTCACCAAGCAACTCTCACTGTAAAAGCATCTTTTCTTTCTGTTGATTATAGAGAGATTAGGGTGATGGTTTGACTGCAGCTGTCCACACTGCAGTGCAATTCAAGTGAGATAGGTCTCACACCTTCTGTCCCAAAAGGACCAGTTTCTGCAGTGCCTCTCAGCATCTCTTTCCTGTTCTCTCCTGTTGTTACA
Organism: Pampusana beccarii; assembly: GCA_013399365.1. NCBI lineage: Eukaryota > Metazoa > Chordata > Aves > Columbiformes > Columbidae > Pampusana > Pampusana beccarii. The sequence continues at coordinate 133,948 of VWYH01004065.1, read as the reverse complement.
TGCCACTGAAGTATTCCGTAGAGCCACCCAAACCTGCTTTTCAAGCAGTGTGGCTCAGCCACACAAAACCTATTTATATCCTCTTGTTCAAGCTTAAAGTGAGTTTCTTTGATTTACTCCTAAAGTGAATTAAGCTAAATTGAGTTGGAGCTGCTTGTAATTCTGCCTGGGTCTGCAAGCAGAAGTACAGCGGAGCTGTGTAACTAATCCACCTGAAATTCACACCTTCCCTTCATTTGTTGTCCTGCCCAGCCCTCAGTGATTTGGGAGTGCTCAGTGTTTTAACAAGTCTGGTCTCTGGCAGATCAGATGTTTGAACTGAATACTGATATATTGTAGTTCAAGCCATAATGATTAATAACTTGTTTTCTTCTCTCTGATACAGATCTGGTACTACACGAACAACATTTTCAGTGGAGCTGGGATCAATCATGAAACAATCCCCTATGTTACTCTAAGTACTGGTGCTGCTGAGACTCTGGCTGCTGTTTTTTCTGTAAGTATGGTCACAAAAATTCATTAACATGCTTTGTGTATTAATAACTGATTTTATTTCCTTATACACATTAAAATATCAGCAGAATAGTATATTGATGATTAAGTGTAATGATTGCTAAAGCAATTGCAAACATTTCTGGGTTTGATCCTAAACCAGTTTTGTAGCTTCGGATTTTTTTTAAGGTGCTGTCTAGTTTTAGTTGCATAAAAGGAGCATAGAAAGTTGATATATCCTGAGGTGCTTTGCATGAATGAAGAGGAAGAAGGCAGGAGCAGCAAGGCCCAAGGTATACTGAGTGATAACTCATAAATGATTTCACCTGGTGGAATGACTTTACCTGGTAGCAGTTTATTCACATCTCAGCAGGCAGTGTTGCTGGAGAAGGCTCAGGCATCGCACAGCTGGGTGTGTTCAGTGTGGGTCACAGAAACAGCCATATGTCTTACCAGGCATGGTTTAATGACACATTTTCTGTAGCAGCTTATGAGCAGAAAATTCTTCAGCCATTTAAAAATATGGGAGTAAATGTTGTGATCCAGCTTGCTGGAGAAGTAAGCCAGCTCTCTAGAACAAGATTGTCCCATGTTGTGTTAAATTCTGCTGTCTTGTTCACTGAGGGCACACGGGCATCCTTTCGTAACATGAGAGCTCCTGAGTAGGTCATGTACCTTTGCTGTGTACTAAATGTAGAGGAAGATGTTAATAGAAAAAATGATCCATCCACATTTTTTTCTTTCTTGTTTCAAAATGGAAAAGCTGACTAGTAAAAAAAAAAAAAAAAGTATGTATGTATATATATATATACACATATATATATATACACCCCCTAAATAAGCAAACTAGACCTGAGAGTTTTATTAGGTTAATATACCATGAATTGTTAAAGGAAATACATTTTTATTTGCACTGCAGTAAATAAGAAATAATGATAGAGGTCTTTGGAATGGGAGGTTGCAAATAAGCAAATACTCCTTTCTTTGTTGGAATTTTTCCTTATCTTCATATATTCTATACCAACTGTATTTGCACAATACTGGACACACCAGACAAGCATTTTTAAATGTCATAAGAATGGTTTTGGCAAAAAAATCCTTTCCAGTGGCAGAGCAACTGCTTGTGACCTATGAAATGTTAAACTAAATCCAGCTATCAAGTATATTTTCTTATAGTCTAGGACATAAGGACTCTCAAAGGTCATAAAGTTCTTCTTCTGATCTTTGTAAATTTCCACAAATCTATTTTTGGGTAAACCATCTTATTTTTTGTTCTTTAATTAAAGGGACATTCTTTTAGTAGGTGGAAATAGTGAAGTATGGAAATTTCTACCTTTTTCAATTTCTTCTTCGTGATACTCCAGAAATGCTTCTTTGTTCAAGATATATGTAAAAATAATAAAGAGAATTCTGCAAGTTATTTAAGTGAAGAATACACTTCTTTTTGTGGAAAAAGATGAAAATTACGTGGAGATGATTCTATAATATTAAAGCCATTCTCTAAATAGGGTCTGTCATCTTTTCAGTTCCTTCTCTGCTATCAGATTGTGGGGCTTATTCAGAACACAGTGTTCATACATAATGAGGTGCATGTGTCTGCTTTGGTTCCTGGTATGTGTGGTAACTTTTTTGTGCCCAAGAGGAGTGTTTTCAATACTTTTTCTCTTTAAGCTACTTGCTGTTCCTCTGGTAATGCTGGTGTATTGATATCTTTGCTCACTTCTGACTTGCTCTTTCCATTGAAGAGAAATGCTGCTTTGTAGCCTTAATTTTATTTCAATGATCTTCATTGCTAGTGTTTAAAAGAACAATATGAATTTGTTTTTTTCAATTGAAATTTTGCAGCTTCTCATTTTTACAAGTAAATTCCTCTGAATTTTTTTCATGCCTAGAACTAAGGAGGGGGGAGTTCCTCCCATTCCCAACCTCTCAGCTGCTCTTTTTGCTCCCTTTTTTTAAAATGTAACACACAGCATTAAGTATTAAGTCAAGTGCACATGTCTTACCTACTACTTAGAGGGAAGAATGGAAGAAGCAGGAGAAAGTGGGAAGAGAACTTAAATTTTCTGGTACTTTTTTATACGTTATACTTGCTAGCAGAAATAAGATTTTACTAGCAATAAATTCCAGGATTTCAGTAGATACTCCTATAGAAGTATAGGTATAGAAGTATAGAAGTAGAGGTTTAGAAGTAGAGGTTTTTTTCTTGTATAATAAATGAAGCAGCTGTTGGAGAGTCCACAATGAAATCGTGTACCATCTCCGATCATTATGCGTATGTTGTTGGTCATGAGACTTTGTCCCTCGGTGAGAATACTTGGGGGTTCATCCGTTGATGAGCCCCATATGAATGCTAAAGGAAAAGAATGAAATAGATATAGTTCACAGAGAAGGAAAATAGTATTTAGGAGATAAAATACCATTCAAACTCTGGAAAAATTTGAAAGTGTCCCTTTAACATGTCTTCTGGGAGTAGCAGCATAACAGTAATAATGTTGATGTGGTCCTTGAGGAAAGGCAAACAACATCTTATCCCTTTTATAGCTGTGTATTTTCTCAGATCACTTGATATGCCTGCTAGTAGCCTACTTTGCCTACAGCTCCATCCCTCATCCTCTTGAGTGAAAGCTGCGTAAACAAGACATCATTGAAAAATGAAATGTGCATCATCGTTTTCCTGTAATCTGTATAATTTGACTGCAACTCCTGCTTACACCATCACTTCCTAGTTTACTTCATGAAATACCTGTGTTGTAGCATTGCATACTTGGTGCCCTGGCTTCTCCCTGGGGAGACGATATATATGTTCTGTATGTTTTTGGATTGCTTGTAGTCTTCTCCACCCACTGTACTGAACACAGGTTCCATTTAGAGGACTGGCTAGACAAGCTGCTTTTTAATGAGAGAACCATCAATTTCAGTTTGCTTCTGAAGAAGTTTGGTATCCTCTGGAATGAAATACTGAATAGATTTTCTACTCACAGGCATGTCACAGGAGTAAGTCATCTAACCTGATGCTGTGCTTTGAATAAGGATGGAATATACCTGAATAATTCCCTGGCAAATATGTGTTTATTAGAAGTCTGTTCTTAAAATTTTAAAGTAAGAGGACTCCACAAACTTAGTTTTTCTTTAGTAAATTGGTTACTGTTGCTTTTTTGTAATTTGTAGTAATTGAGGTTAATTTAATTTAATTGTTGTGTTACTCTTAGTGGACAGAAAGAACAATTTGCCAGTGCCTTTCTTTGACAAGGCAACAGGCTGAATGGAAAGGGAGACAAAAGTAAATGTGTGAAAAGATTCCTCCCCCCTACCCCCACCCTCAATGAAACCAGCATAGAATAAAATGGAATGTTATTCAAATTAAGCATCCCACGTCCAATTTTGCCATCTGTGGCACCACATTTGGTCTTTATATAATGTTCACAGAAGGAGACTAGTTATGACTATATTGAGAAGATTATGCCTTAAGCATTTCCCAGAAGGTGATGCATCAAGGTGTTACTAATGTGCCTTCCAAAATCTGTGACAATGAGTTAAAACATAATTCAGTAGTAGACCACAAAAGACTGTAGAAAATATTTTGCAGTATCACACAGAAGTCAAGGAAGGCAACTTTCTTAGGTGAAATGATTCTGGTTTGGGATGTCATGAGAAAGGGCTCTGAGACTTGTTCTGTGTTTCTTTTGATGTTAGTTAATAGATCTTAACATACAAGAAGGGATTCCTTGCTTAGGGCATGGCATATCTTAAGGGCACTCCAGACACTTCAATAGGTGTTCTCATCCCTAACACATTTCCTCCATGGTACCCAAAGCATAATCCAAGATATCTTCATTGAAACTCTGAGGCTACACTGGGGTCAGAATAAGAATAAATACATTCCAGTGACAGTCAATCATAGCACATGGAAAAAATGGGGTGACGAATACTTTAATCTTGAGGGTTCGTAAGAGGTTTTGCTATAATCTGATTTTTAGTAAGACTTTTATTACAGTCCCATGGGACATTGTTCACATTAGATCAGAAGCAGCCTTCACCTACCCATAATCAACACTAGGCTGTAAGTAGAGGATAGTGGAAGAGGAGAACAAACATGGTATTTTCCCCTTTTACTCTCATCATCCTGACAAGCTGTTGATGAAGGAATACCTGAATTAGAAAGTAATATCTTGGTCGTCAGTATCTGTGATATTTTCTTTGAATTTGTATAGTTATTTTTCAACTCCTGTATGTTTTTAGAACGCACAGCATCCTAAAGCAGTGAATTTCACAGTTTAACTACATATTATATGAAAAAGATACAGTAGGTGTGGGCTGGATGAAATGCTAACAGTGTAGATGCTCAGCTAACTGTAAAACTATTATTGGAAAGTAGCAATCAATCCTTCACTGTTATACAAAGAAATATCAAGTGAGATTCTGTGGTGGTTTGTCCTGGGTCAATTAATCATAAAAATATCCATTAATAATATGGGGGAGGTAACAAAGAGCCTTTCATGATCAACTATATAAGCCAAACTCTCCAAAAGGAGAAACTCAAAAATAGTTGCATGAACTGTGGAAGATCATGAGAAATTGGACAGGTGGCCTGAAATCAGTAAGATGAAATTCAGTAAGGAAAGGTACCCAGTACTGCACTTTGGGAAGGAAAAAATCATATGCACAAATACAAAATGTCACATGGAACTGTGACAAAAGGCTTACTGAAGTCAAAATCTATCTTGTTTTTCATTTTCTTTCTCTCAACTCAGCTTCCTCCCTGACAGTGAAAGAAGTTGCACCAATCTGCACTGAGCAAATCTGTTTTGACTGTTCTTATCACCTTAGTCTCCTCTAGTTGCTGTCGGACTGTTTGATCAGTTAGTAATTCGTCCTAGTATTTTGGGGTGAGTGAAAGCCAGACCCTGTTTTCCTTCTCCCCGCATAACAGAAGACAAATGCTCCACCTGCCCAGATCCAGTGCTCTCAGACATTGCCATCTACTCAGAAGATGTATGGGATTTTCATTAAATGAAAGTCTCATTTTAACTAATAAATTGTGAGATAAAAAAATAGTCCTTAGTGAAAATGCTACTGCATATTGATTTGGGGGAAAAAGTTACCTGGCACCGAAGGCCATTAATTTTATCCAAGAGAAGTATTTATGCAGTTCATAATCTTTAATTTTAAGAGGCATTAAATAGTTGCCTACATGAGCAAACAGTTGGCTTCCAAAATTGCCTACTACACTGATTTGTTTTGCCAATACAAAATTTTCACTTGCATGAATTTTTAGATGATTTACATATGCTTTGCTCAGTCCTACTAAAGCACAGCAAAGTATGTCTAATAATTGAAATCCAAAAAAATACTTGGTGATTCATTTGGAATATAAGATACTGAATTCTTTTAGATGCAGCATGTCACTAATTACTCCCTACTTCCAAATTCATACTCATTTCATATCTCAAATGTGTATGCAATCTTTGTGGAGCAAATTTGTGAGTGGAAAAATACTCAGATTTATGTCACTGTATTGGGCAAAATGTGAACAGAAAGAAACAGCAGTACAAAAAAGTGATACCGACCAAACAGCTTCCCAGACTGTGGTATTAAAGACAGAAGCAATCCAGGAGGTTCCTGGAATGCATTGATGATAACTCCCTTCTCCAAGTGATAGAGGAACCAACGAGGAGAGGTGCTATGCTGGACCTTGTTCTCACTACCAAGGAGAGGCTGGTGGGCAATGTAGAGCTCAAGGGCAGCCTTGGCTGCAGTGACCATGAAATGGTGGAGTTCAAGATCCTTATGGCAGGGAGGAGGGTGCACAGCAAGCTCACTACCCTGGCTTTCAAGAGAGCAGACTTTGGCTTCTTCAGGGATCTGCTTGGTAGAGTAACATGCGATAGAGCCCTGGGGGGAAGAGGGGCCCAAGAGAGCTGGTTAATATTCAGGGATCACCTCATCCAAGCTCAGGAGTGATGAATTCCAGCGAGAAGGAAGTCAGGCAAGAAGGCCAGGAGGCCTGCGTGGGTGAACAAGAAGGTCCTGGACAAACTCAAACAGAAAAAGGAAGCCTGCAGACAGTGGAAGCAAGGACAGGTAGTGTGGGAGGAATACAGAGATATTGTCTGAGCAGCCAGGGCTCAGGTTAGGAAAGCTAAAGCCCTGATAAAATTAAATCTGGCCAGGGACATTAACAGCAACGAGAAAAGCTTCTAGAGGTATGCTGGGGATAAAAGGAAGACTAGGGAAAATATTGGCCCTCTCCAGGAGGAAATGGGAGATCTAGTTACTCAGGATATGGAGAAGGCTGAGGTACTCAATTACTTTTTTGCCTCATTCTTCACCAGCAAGTGCTCTAGCCACACTGCCCACGTCGTAGAAGGCAAAGGCAGAGACTGGGAGTATGAAGAACCACCCACTGTAGGAGAAGATCAGGTTTGAGACCATCTAAGGCACCTGAAGGTGCGCACGTTCATGGGATCTAACGAGATGCGTCTGTGGGTCCTGAGAGTGGATGGAATTGTCAAACCACTATCCATCGTATTTGAGAATTTGTGGCAGTCCAGTGAAGTTCACACTGGCTGGAAAAGGGGAAATATAACCCCCATTTTTAAAAAAGGAGTACCTGGGGAACTATGGGACAGTCAGTCTCACCTCTGTGCCCAGCAAGATCATGGCGCAGATCCTCCTGGAAACTGGGCTGCGTCTTCATCATGCTGGTCTGGCAGGCATTGAGTGTGGAGACCCTTTTCCGTGAATGGAAAATTTCACTGCCAAGTGAAGCTGATTAGGGATGCTTTACTGCAAAATAGTTTGGATTGAGCTTAGAAATTTAGCAATCAATTCCACCCTTTGCTGATAGTAATCTCTAGCCTGGTACTTAAAGAAAATTTGTAGGATCTCACGCTGTCGTGACATTAACACAGATACAGGCAAACTGATGTGAGAGCCAGGGTAGCCAGAGATTTATTTAAGGCTTATGCTTATGTGGTTGAACTTGGTGCTACGCCTCTGAATTCCAGTTTAGGTACTTAAATAGAATAACTTATTTCTTTGTTTTACAACTGTATAATTCATACAGTAGACAAATGGATATATTTAACAATATGAATCAAAAACCCTATTTATAACCCTCAATGTTCCTTTCCTCTTTTCCTGGATGCAAGATACTACACATTGTGTCATAAATAGACATGACAGTGATATAAATGTGACTATCCATTTTTATCCTGCTATTTAAATTGGAAATAACACAGAGTTAGCTTGTTACATTAAGCCTGAATCTAGATGTATGGTGTTACTCAGACCTATATCCAAAATACATGAGAAAAAAAGTGTGGCTAGTCTTGACTTTAGCATACAGATCAAACTTCTTCACAGATCTGAGACGTCAAAAAAGATCTGATAAGGTTTTCTTAGCATAACTTAGGGCCAGCAAGTAAGTAGGGAATAGTATTCAGTGACCTCCCATTTGAGCTATAGAACTCACAAATTCATTTTATCCAGAGAAGCTGGTCTGATCTTTTTCAATGCACTCTGCTTTCATTATGTCAGCCCCAGTAACTGCAGCTGACTGAAGTGAAAAGATTGACATTTGCCTTTTTAACTTTATTCACAAGTGTTTCCTGCCACACAAAAGTAAGTTATGTGAACTGTTAACTGAGTTTGTATATCAGTTGCCTTATTATCACCAAACGTTTGTGTTGAATTTTGGTTGCAATAGTTTTTTACACATCTTCAGTAATTTTAGCTGTGTTAATTACCATGACTGAGTATAGGTATCTATAAATGTATGTTTATGATCACACATAAACAAGTATTAGCCTACACAATTTGGCAAATAACTCAGTGTGCTATCACAGAAAACAGTTGTAAGATTCTTTTTTTGACTCTACTTGTGCGTATACTGGATTCTTGTTATTTCATTTACTCTACCATATAGTGTATTTTGACTTTAGGTCTTCAATAGGTAACAGTTACCAGTGCAAAGCAGTGAAGCATTCAGAACTATAAATACCTGAAAACTGGTGAATCATCTTCCACTTCTTATGAGTCATAAGCGTCCTAGTGATTTTGCAAGTCAACAAGTTTTGGATCTTTATAATCGTAACTAAAAATGAAGTTGTTGTCTGTTTACAACCCCAAACCCAGCATTTTTTTCACCAGGGAAGCTTGCTGTTACATAAGACATGTTAGACCTTTCTTTTCAAGTATTTGCTGAAACTTCAGAGTTTGTCTGAGCTTTTTTTTCCATCAAGAAAAGAAGAACAAACAATTCAGAGAAGTTTGAGGTACTGATGTATTATCATAGGTTTTCTTAAGAAATCCTCAAAAATAAAACCATTTTTAGTTAGAAATACTGTAGACTTAAATGATTCAAAAAAACCTTTTTGGCCTTGATGAAAGATGATGCTTCCTGAGAAGCTTTTCTATTGTGGGATCTGTTAATGGGTCCTGGGATGTTTCTTCATTGCCTCCTGCCCAGCAAAGCCACAGACCCACATCTTTCCAAACACACATGCTGCCTTTCATGAGACCACAGCTTTGTAATTTATTACCAGGTAGGGACCGTGATTTTGACTCTTGCACCTGGCTTTTCCTGAGCTTGATTCTGTGTAGTATCCTATTTGAGCAGGGACTGGTGGGCCAAGAGGTAGGTCACACATTTGAACAAATTAGAGGCGTCCTTAGCTTTAAAATGGAAGTAGGCATTTCTCTCCCCATAACTGTACAAGTTAATCATGTCTAATTGAGAAGCCTTCCGAGTCTGTATTTCCTGGATTTGTTAGTGTTGTCTGTGTACTTAACTTCATATCAAATTTTAAAATGATTATATAATTCCCAGCAATTCTGGTGCATCGTAGTATCCCTGTGAATAAGGACAAAATTGCTGCTTATTTTTTCCAGTGAACAAAGTTGGTCCATTCCATAAATCACAAGAATTGTAATTGTAATTGTAAATTCTTTGTGGCAGAAACTGCAGGGAATGCCCAGAAGCTGAAGCATTCAAGTTCCTCATTTGTACTGTATTAAATAAATAGCAATGATGAACGCTTGGGAAACCTGGCGTCAGCTCGGCGAAAAGAATGACTGCACATGGATTTGCTTTATTTCGTCCTGAATTTTCTCTGAATAAAAAATAATTTAAATGTATTAGAAGTTATTATTCTTTTCTGTGAAAAGAATATGGAACCCATAGATCTGCTGTAACTGTATCTGTACTTGGCTGCTCTCAGTTAAAACTGGGAGTTCCTTACCAGCCCACATAGTTTTGTCCCAAGATGTCCAGACTACTTATTCTCAATGCATGTATACATGCATACACACATCTTTTCATAGGACTTAGTCTGAACTGTGCTCCCTTACTAGGGTTTGCTTTTCTTTGAGCTTTGCAGCCAGAAATCCTCTAGCACTTTTTTCCCCATGTTTTGCTTTGTATGAGAGCTATCTATGAATTTTTTTCTGTGAGAAACATGCATCCCTTACCCTGTTTTAATACAAAACCTACCAGCTGGTGTAACATCATGGCCACCATCAATTAATCCATTGGCCACCACCATTAATCATGGCCACCAATCCGGAATTGAAAAAAATAAGGGAAATTCCCTGGTATGCCAAATTCCATGTGCAGCATCTACTGCAGAAGCTTCCGTCTTCTTATGGACCCATCAGATAACTTTTCATCCCTCATAGCCGTAAAAGATATCTCCTGGTTAAGTGTATGTGTGGCCACATGTGTTTGCAAGATGGATTCATTAATCATCCTGGAAAATAGTTGGCATCTTGTAGCATTTTTGACAGTGCAGCATTTGCAGTTTTGGAACATTTGTACCCCGTGAGCACAATGTGAAATGTTAATAACATCAGTGCGAGTCTATTTTAAACATGGCTCTGAAATAAATTCTATTATGGAAGCTGTGGAAACTGTCAAAATGAGTATATTTCCTCATTTAAAGAAATAAAGCTATAAGTTGCTCCAGAGCTGCTTTCTGTGTTCTGCAGTGTCACGGTGCGTATCTCTGGTGTGGAAGTCCAGCTCAGCGGGGTGCGGGGCTGACGGGTTTTGCAGCCTGTCCTAAAATCTGCCTGTGAACCTGATGCTGTGGGAGAAGCTCTTGCCAAACCAGGCGTTTCTTCTGTGGGTGACTTTGTGCTTTCCTTTAACGTGTTTCTTCTAGGTGCTTACAGTGGAACAGTGTGCATCCTCTCCCAGAATTAAGGGTGTTGCTCAGGATTTAATTTTAGTTGCTCATTTTATCTTTTGCTCGAGGGAGATGTGAAAGCGGGACTTCCGTCTCCAGTAAATAATGATGTGGCAAACAGTTGTGTAGTTCTGATTTCAGGTTATGTGAAGTGATGCGTTTCAGGCTTCATGAAATTGTTTTATGCTTGTCATAAGAAAGCCAATTGTAACTAGCAATTCCAGTAGTTATCAACAGGAACAGTTCATTAAATGTTATGACCTAATGTATATATGGATGAACCAATTTAGTGAGTCAGACTAGCAAAGAAAAGACAGTTCCATGTTACAGCTTTTTAATAATCTTTTTATTGTGTTCTGCTCTGGCAGATAGACAGGTAATACTACAGCCACTACATTCAGATTTTGTGATTACTTTTAATGAAGTTGATTTACATTCAGTTTTTACATATCAATTCAAAGTATGTGTGCACAAGTATTGGTGCTACAAACCCCTGTCTGAGCAAAGTTTTCTGACAGATGAATTTGTTTTATCTTGCTATTCTAGTTACATTAACCATCCTATATCATGACTAAATGTTTTTTTTATGTGTTTGGACAAAAAAAAATTAAAAATAAATTTTAGATTAATAAAAAATTATCTAACATATGATAAAAAGTTTTTAAGCTTAAATTGTAACCCTTTTAAGCTTAAATTGAGAAATATCTTGAAAGTAAGAAATGTGCAAAATGCTTGAACTCTGACATTTAAAAATTACATATTTTGAGAACACTATTATAGGAATTTGGTGCGAATTTGTAAGCAGTTCAACCAGTGTAGAGTTATTTCTCCNAAAAACCCGACACAAACAAAACCAAACCAGAAAAACCTCAACCTTTTTTTAGTTATCACATTGATTATTTTAATATAGCTGATGACCAGTCCTTTGTTTACTATTAAATTGTTATGGAAGAAGTTTAATGCAGAAGTAACTTTGAAATCTACCATGTTAACAGTAGTAAAGTTGAATTTACCAGTTGTGGGGGGAAATCCAGGCATAAAAATACTACCAAGTACTTCTTTTGATGGTTTCCCATTTTTTTCCAGTGGTCTCAAATAAGGATGTTATGCTGACTTGTTTTTTCAAAGAGTTTGAATTTTGTACACGTAGTAGTGAACACATCATAGCTGATAAATAGTATCAAATCAGATCTCATGGTTTTATTTTTGGTGTTTATAGCTGCAAGGAGAACATAATTCATTATCTGAGTTCTTCAGTGCTTTATCAAGAAAGTCAAATGCCATTTTTTGTTTTCCAGGGCTTAGTTATTGAGCGGCTTGGACGCAGACCTCTGCTCATCGGGGGGTTTGGGTTGATGATTGTCTTCTTCACAGTGCTGACTGTCTCTCTGACTTTACAGGTAATACTACAGCCACTACGTATTTTTACTCTTGCCTATTTTAAACACCAGGTGCTTGATACCTGTTTGCCTTGGCATTCCTACATAAGCCAGTCCTTTTATTTAGTTTGGCATAAGGATTTGAAGGTCTTTTATGTTTCTTTGTGAATCTGTTGGTTTCAATGTACTATGGTTAGCCATAGCAGCTTTTCCATTAAAAAGCCAGATGGGCTTTGTCACAGTCAGTCTCCTTAACTCAAGAATTCATGCATTCATGAACTATTATGAAGACAATTTAGCCCATAGTTGGGTAAATAGTTTATTATGTGTTTTTATCTTCATTTGTAATGCAGTCTTTTTGAAACTTCTTTCCTACTTTGTATGTCATTCTTATTCTTAGGCTTGGTTGGTTTTTTTCCAGTAGCGGACAATTTCCATATTTGCTGTTTCTTTCAAGTTGCATTTCTGATATTTTTATTGAAACGATAAAGATTTAGCCTTTACAGAACATCTGCACTTAAGTTCTCAGATGTTATTAGCAGTCAGTTCCCCAAAAATTTCAGACGGTCAGAGGAGGACTATTAAACGAATTTAGATACTGACCCTGAGTCATTTTTCCTTGCTTAGCTTCCATTTTCATAATGATGCCGTTTCTTTTTGTTCCTGAGAGCTTTTGAGAAGTAAAACTGACAGTCTGCATGGCATGGGTTTGGGTGATCTTTCGTCAAGTCGTTTTTCCCCTGTTTTTGATTCCTGTGTCTTGCTGTTCTTTTGACTTTCGAATCTTGTTTCTTGGTTGAAGAGAGTCAGTGAGACAGTTTGACTAGCAAATGTGTGCCACACCATTGCAAAGTTTTATTTGACTTACCTGTATGTACAGCACAATAAAACTTTACTTCACATACCCGTCATGACAAGTATAAGACAGCTCTCCAGAAGAGAGATGTTATTAGAAGTAAACAAGAAAAAAATTCTCTTCAAAATCTTTTGAAACCTAGTCTGATCTGTGAGCACCTTCGACTATTGTAAATATCTGAAGTTGGAGTGCCTTCCAGTTTTAGTTTCTTTCAGAAGTGCTTCAGTCTGTTAAGTATAAGAGATTAGGTATTGCTTTGAACAAAGGACCTGGGGAACAAATAAATAGGCTTGATGTCAGGGCAATTTGTAGCTACTCTGCTTTTGCACCTTCTCTCTTTCAGTGCCCTTAGAGACCTTGGATCTGAGCTCAGACAAGAGCTTCAAAATTATTCTACTTACAATTCCATTAAAGAACCACTTATAGTTTGTTCTCTTTTCCATGTACCAGCTGACGCACACATGGCCCTCCTTGTTTGCAAAATCAGTTTATTGCTAAAATCCCTGGACTGTGGCTTTCATGTGCTTTGCTAAGGTTCAGGTACAGCTGTCTTACTGAAAGGAACCCTGTCGTGTCCTGACTTCAGCCCAGCCTTTAACTGGGGAACTTTGAAGCTCTGTTGGCCCACCATAGTTGCTCTTTTTAAACATGGCTGAAATACATGAGGAGGATGGAGGTGCCGAGTCTGTTCAATGGAAAGTAAAACTTTTTTCCAGGATGGCTTGAGCTTCAGCACAAGAAGTTGTAAACTCTCAGAGTTGTGACTTCTGTGGTGCAAGAGCTTGTCTAATGTTTCTCTGCAGGGATTCTGCAGAGACCAAGACCTTAAGTACAAATCATCTAATAAAGCCCTACAGAAATACTATCATTTTCTAAAATAATTCTAGACTAAATTCTGAAATAGAGAAAGAATTGTGTAAAATATTCTCTATTTGTGATTTTTTTAAATTTTGTTACATACAACACGCTTACCATGAATATCTTTTATCTACCCAGAAAACCGTGCAGTGGCTTCCTTACCTCAGCATATTTTGCATCCTCGCAATCATTGCATCGTTCTGCATTGGACCAGGTATGTCTATATTTTTTCATGGTTTTTTGTACATCAAAGCACAGGTATTTTTGCACTGGCATTATGTTAACAAATTGTTTGTTGGGAAATTCACTTTACCCTTGTCTGATGACCACAAGGGATCTAAGACAGTGAAAAGTGATAGCAACACAAAGTGATAGCAATATTCTCAATAAAACCCCATGTACGTACGCATTCCCACTTTGCTGTCAGCATAATTGAGAACTAGTGCCTAAATTGCAATCAGTACCAAATTAAAATGCTGGCTATTACTGTGGGGTTACTATGACTTTGTAACTCTATTAAAAAAACTCAGACTGGAAGCTGAGTGTTTTATTTATCAATGCTTGTCTTAGCATTTCGGTGCTGGTAGGATGCAAATTGGCCACTGTTGGAGGAAGGGGACAGTTGTGTGTGGTTCCTTTCTTCCTTTCCAAAGATAGAGAAGTGCTGTGCAGGAGGATTTACACATGCTCTCTTCAGGAAGATGATGGAAAAGGTGGATGTCCTGGTGATGGAGCTGCTTCTCGTCTGGCAGTTCTCTACTGACTGCACACATTTCAAATCTGATGCCCTCAGGGTAACTGTTTTTGTAGGTTTGTAATGAGTTTATCAGATCTGTTTCCCCAGCCTAGTTTTGATTATTTAGAGTTGGATGCAACTTCACAGAAAATCCAGCTGTAATTTTTTAAATTTTTTTTTGCCTTAACAAAGAACATGTTTAAGGATAAAAAAGTAATAAAGCCAGACCTTTATCAGAAGTGTAGAATGAAAGGGCAAGAGTAACAGTCAAGTGTCAGCAAGGGCAATTGTGACTGGATAGAAGAGAAAAAAAATTACAACAAGAGTGGTTAAGCACTTGAAGACATGGCTCGTAGAGGCCATGAAGTCACCATCCTCAGAGCTATTCAAAGCTCAGATGGACAAGTTCATGAACAACCGGCCCTGCTTTGACCAGAGGCTGAACTCCAGAAGTCCCTCCAAACCTAATTTATCCTGTGATTCTAATAGCATCTTGTCTTTGGAAAATGCATTTTAATAGGTAGGCATAATACACAAATACCGAATTCAGTGTAGTATTTCTCTAAGCGGTGTTGTTCTAGCCTTCGGATACTAGATCAGAATTGGATCCTGCAGTTATCAAATAATGAAATGCTAACAAAAATTATCTGCAGACGAATAAAGAGGAATTTAATCCAAATTCAATACATGTACAGAATAAGATGTCAAAACAGTACTTAAGTTTTCAGAGATTTTCTTACAAACTGTTCTGCACAAAAATGGGAAAAATTAGGTGCTTTTTAGGAGTTTTTCGCAGTCGTTCTGCTGTGAACCTGAAAGCAAGACTTCTGTTCCGCTGAGTTCTCAGTTTTTTTCATGCACCATTTATTGCCTCATTTTCTTTATGAAGATCTTGACATTAAACATTAATCAGCTGTTTATACATCTTCACCACTGAAGTGATCTAATTAATTGATTGTGGTTTATTTGGGGAAGGAGAGAGTTGCTGATGTTTTGTGTGACTCTAATGAAACATGGCTGTAATGCTGTGGATCCTCTTTTGGAAAAACCGAGTATTCCTTTTCTCCTTGCTTCTGGGAAGATAGTTTGCCACTAATCTCTGTGCTTATTCCTTTTCATATGGTTGCTGACTGGAGAGTGGGAGTCAAACAGGCATGAGTAGGGTCATTAACACACCCAATGTTGGACTGTGGCCTATGAAGACTGTTGTTCTTCACCTCCAGCTCTTCTTACAAGGCAAATAGTGCAAACAATGTTGCAATCCCTTTGTCCTTCTGTAAGAACAACTCTCAGGCTCAGCTAAGTCCCTACCATTGTGGACATGTGTTTCTTAGATTGAGATATTTTTTTAAAAGAAGAATTTGGTGGAATAGAACTGCTTTTGCATTTTGGATACCTAAGTAAAATCAAATGTTGACTCGAAACTTCTTGAAAAGTTCCTTTCCACTGTTTTTAAGTAGCTCAAACAATTTAAGCGCAGCTGCTTGCAACATCTACCAGTGTTTTTTCTAAAAATCTGTTGAAACAAATTGTATTTTTTTTCCATTTTACAGACGTGTTCCACTGATTTTTACAACTTGCAGATCAATATGTTCTCTACATATTGTATTTTTAATGTTTTAAGAGTAACCCTCTACATTTCTCTTTCACTTCACCATTCTTCAGAATGGACTCCGATTTTTTTAACTTAGCTTCTTTCCTCCTGCCAACGCTAGTCAGGATTTTCTATTGTGCTTTGCACTGTCTTTGAAGCAGGGTCTGCAGATATATGCAAGACGAACAGCTTTTCTTTGATATTACTTGCTTTCTACAGAAATTCTTTAGAATTATATCTTCTGTGGGTTTTTTTATTGTGCTCATTGCTTTTAAAGCCAAAGAACATTAATACTGTACCAGTAGCTACCCAGTTGGCCTCTCCACATTTCCTGTGTATGTTCAGACATTTGTAATACCTGGTAATAGTGTGAATATCTCGGTAGCAGTGAACAATGCTTTGCTTTCTATGAAAATTTTGTTGATTCACACTTCAGCTGTTAAGAAGAAGTTGCAAAGAATCGTATTCTGGTTCCTCTGTAAATCAATAGCAATGTTTTAGCTGACTTGAATGAGACGAGATTTATCTTCAGTGAAACTTTTCTGTTCTGTTTAGTGGGGTTTAGAAGATTACTTGGTTACGGCTTAGCTGGGGGCAGCTGTCTTTCAGAATATGAAAGCGACTTCCATTATTAGCCATGTTTTAAGATGGAGAAGTGAGAAGAGTGCATATATATATATATTTTTTTTTTTTTTCTGAACAAATAACATATTGCCAAGAAGTGAGCTATCCACTGCTTTTTGCATCACAAAGCACAACTTCAATATTTGAGTGCAGTTGCTGGGACAAGTTTTGCCCCTACCTCCCAGTACAGAAAAGACATCAATAAACTGTGGCAAGTTCACTGGGGAGTCACCAAGTCAGGGACAGGAGCCCGATGAGAAGGGGCTGGGTGAGCTGGACCTGTTCAGCCTGGAGAGGAGGAGGCTTTGGGGGCACCCAAGAGCAGCCCCTGTACCTATGAGGAGGGTGTTGCGATGACAGAACCAGGCGCCTCTTGTGTCCTGGGAACGCTTCGGAGACAAAAAGCATAGGTTGAAGCAAGAAAGATACAGAGTTACTGCAGGGAAAAGGTTTTTGCCTATAGAGAGTTGAGCAGGTTACCAAGGATTTTGAGTCTTTAATTACTACACAAAGATCAAAACTGCATAGTTTGTACTTCTGGTTTTTTATTTCAAAACCCTATGGTCCATTGGGAAATCCGTGTTTCTGGATCTTCCTAGATAGGGAAAGTGCTACTCACTAGCAGTTACTAATTGATTTAAAATTGGCTGGGTTTTGTTGAAAACTACACTGTGACAGTTAATACTGAGATACCCTATATGTGACAGATACAGCATATCCATATATATATATATATATATATCATACAGCTTTTTCAGCTTAGGGTCTTACTGAGACAGAGTTTCCAAGATTTTTGTAGTCTTCCATGAATTTGCTCGTTCCCTGTCTGAAACTGTGTGAAATTTTAGCTTCTTTTAGCAAAGAAATCTACAAGTCTACCACCTTTCATGTGCATGAAGACATCCTTTGTTTTGCTTGGTGTGATGCCCTTTATGTCTTGCATTGGAAGAAGCAGAAAAGTTGATCCCCTTCTTCCCTCTTCAAGTTTCTTGTGACCTTGTAGACTTTTACCTTATCACCTCAGATTTCTCCAGACTGAATGCCTATATCTTACTGCTTTCTTCTCAGTGATATTTATGACACCCTTTAGCAGTAAAATTTCACACTTCAATATCTGGTATTCTTTTGCAGCAGTCTGGTAGTTTAACAAGACAAGGCTGAAGTTTAGGAATAGCTTTCCCACCTTTCTGGTCAGTAAAAGGTTTTCCCCAAGAAAATTAATATATACTCTTTATTATTAAGTTGCAGATTGTTAATGTTTGTAGCCTTTTGTAGAAGGCTGAGCATCATTTGTTTGTATTGGTTAAAAAGGTAGTATTGTTACGGTATTACTAACACTTATTATCTTATTTAATTCCTTCTTTAGCTATTTAGAGCATTTCAGCATTCTTCAGAGTGATTCCTACATGGTTTGTAATGATTCTGGAGATAGAGATTTTCATCTAGGATTAATTCAGTTTACGTGCACTGAGCTATTGGTACTTGGAAAAAATTATCCCATGTGAAAACAGTAAATAACATGAGGAACTGAGCATATAAAAATACAGCCATAGCCTTCTAGAGCATAAAATTGCCTTTAAAAACAGAGTATTTTCTCTCTTGTTAGAACATCTGATACTTTCTTGATAGCTTAGATGTTGTGTGGTCTCCCACTCTCTGATAGCATATGGATGAGTCCCATATGCTCCTTTACAGCTAGGATCAGCTGCTACTATAAACTGTGGGGTTTATTTGTTTCATTTTCCCAAACTCGGCTTTTCAGCTTGCAGATGTTTTTCAGGCATATTTCTAGGCACTGAAACAGTAATGCCAACAGGTACGTTCAGGCATAGGCATGATTTGGTACTTCATAATTTTTACCAAAAGACAAACAGCAGAAAGCTTTCATACATTTATTAAAAATTAAAGGGACCTTTATGTTAAAGATAGTCAATCTATGATCTGAAAGAAAAACACCCTTCACAAATTCCTTGTTGTTTTGTGGATTAAGGAGCTGCGCTGTTCCAGACAGTTGCTTCCCTGTGCCCATTTGGTTAACTATACATGAATGAAGGTAGTTGGTTGCAAACAAACATAGTTTTCCAATATTACTTTTTATTATGGGAGCACATTAGTAAATAATTTTACAGTTTGCCTTCAAGGAAAAGGCATAAGCTTCATGAAAATGTTTTTCTTGTTCACACACTTGGTCTGAAATAAATATGTGATATGTTTCAAATGAAGAATTGTCATCCAGCAAAGAGTAAATAGAACGGACTAAGGGGATTAGTTCTGGTTCCTAAGGAGAGAACAAGAAAAAAAAAAAACAGTGGAGAAAACAAATCACAGAAAAATAATCAGAGAACATTTTCAATATCTCCACAAAGCATTTGTGCTGTTCGGGTTAGGTGTCATGAGCAAATGCATTGAATTGGAATGCCTTTACTGAGTGGGTAAACAATTTGTAGCTCCTTGGAAATTTGGGTAGTGATAGATGGGCTTAGGTACCTGTGAAATGTCTTCCTTCTTTTAGCTTGTCTTAGATACTTAAGGAAAGTATACTTAAGGAAAAAGCTAAAAGCAGTTATCCCTGCTTTCTCAGTTTAACCTGTGTGGCTGCCTCTTTGTGGACACTGGAGTATGTTTGACTGTGCTTGCAGAATATTTGTCTCTTTCAGGAAAACCACACTAAAAATCCGACTTAAACAGAAAGTGCTTAGGTTCTGCTTTATCTGTTCACTTGAATTCCCAGTTCACCCATTGTGCCTTTGCAACAGTCACTGTGCAAGTGATTTTTTATTTTGCTGGGTGAATTGAAAAATATCTATATGCGTATGTGTGCATTGAGTGATTTGAATTAGTTTTATGAAGTTGCTGGAGATTGACTCCTTTTATCTACCACCAAATAGTTTAAAAAAAAAACCAAAACAAAGCAAAAAAAACCCCCAAACCACAAACACAAATAAGAAATCACCAGCAATAGTAAAGCCAGCTGACCCAGGGAAATCCAGGGACAGTTTCCTTATTTGCCTGCCAGGATTGTGACCCCACCTGCCAGGGAGGCTGTCATGTATTCTGGGATGAGGGTCTTTCAATGTTTGGTTTTGATGCTGTTCCGATTTGTATATAACAACTAAATGTCCCTTCTCTGAACCAGAGAATGTCTCTTCTGCTGTGTGTCAAGAGATTCACCCCAGATGGTAGAACATGTGGGGAAAAAAATCAATCAACTGATTAATTGAGGATTACAGCAATATTGGCATGGGCTTCCCAATGGAAATAAGCATGACAGAGACACAGTGAGACCCTGAGAACTTTGGAAGCTTGGCATAAAGCATTTCCATGCATTGTCTTTGTATGAAGAGATTTAATAATGTGTCTTCCTTAGAAGAATACTCTGTTTAACATCCTCCCATCCAGTGTTGATAAATGGAGGAGGCAAGGCTGCAGAGATGGGAAAGGAAACCATGGGGGAGGTTAGGTGTGATGCCTGTCTTTTAACTAAATGAAAGGGTGGGAGTAGGTAGACTGTTTTAATAATATACCTGCTTTGAAGTAATCCTTCCTTCATCACCTTCTTTCAGAAATTAAAAAAGTCTCTTTTGAATCAAACTTTTGCATATTTGGTCGCTCTGGAAATGCAGTGAACTGGAGCACTGGACTGATTTTACCATTGGGAAAATAACCCAAGACCCTGTTTTTGCAGTAAGACCTGTAAAAGGTGTTTGTGTTGCCCTTCCTTGGGCCACTGTAGCTGGGAGAGAGGTCAGTCACACGTGTACCCAGGTAGGCGTGCGGTAACGTTCCCTCCTTCAGGGAATGTTCCCCAGGAGTTCCTTGGAGTCCTCTGGAAGGAAAAAAAACCCAGCTTTTATTACAACAAGCAGTAATACCAGGGGAAGTTCCAGAAATCTGAGGAGTTGCTTTTATATCCGTTGCTTGATTAACATAAATCAAGCCATCTTTCTGCAGGAAATTCATGTTGCTTTGGTAGCACTTCCAAGTTTGAGGTTAGTGATTCATTTGAAATCTCACTTCATCTTTCACAGTTTACCCATTTCTAGTAATAGGACATGTATAACTGCAGGCAGTTGGAGAGAAAAAGAGGCTTAGAAACTCAGGAACACGGTGAGGATTTGAGGATGTCTGAATATGGCAGTTAGCTAAGGGAGAATATAAGCATGATATCTGTCAGTGTCACATGGAAAACTTCCCCATAGATGTTTATATTTTATGCAAGTCATTTGAAAGCTTGTTTTATATTAACAGTCTATGTGCACATTTTTTACATATTTTCTTCGAGACCTAATGCATCATATTGTCATGCATTGTATCTCTGTATTGTAATGTGAAAAATGCTCGTTGTGTTGCCATGTGTCATGTCATCATTTTTGAGATGAAGACTGGGAGCACAAAGCTGTTCATGTAGCAGTTTGCCAGGAAGGTGGCAAAGAAGGGCTATTGTGAAGGTGAAGAAGATAGATATTTGTATTAAAAGATACAGAATAACTTCGTAGTGCCTAACAGACTGCAAATAGAATTTCTGTTTCCATGTGCATGGACAAAAGGGAGAATAACACTGAGAAGAGAGAATAAGCTGAAGGTAAATGTTGCTGCAGAAAATCACAACAAAACCCTAAACCTAGGTGCTACTTAGTCATGAATAAATTTAGGATAGAAATTGGAAGATAACTCATAGCCACTGCAGGAGCAGAGTTCTCTATCAGCTTCTCAATGGAAACAACAGTAAAGAGAGAAACTAAACCTGAGTGGTTTAACTTTCTAAAAGGACTGTATGAAATACTTCCTGAAACAGCTGAGGATTGGAATTGAACCAGATGATCCAATCTGTTCCTGTATTCCTTTATCTCCAAGTCTTTTGTTCTTCCTTTATCTCTAAGTGACGTATTTGATCCTCGGTATAAAGTCTGTCTTTTTTTTGTTCCATTTGTCAGAAAGCCCATGTGTCCGTGAAGATGAGCGTGTTCATTGAGAGGATTTTCTATCTGGTCATTGCATAGAGCATGTAGCCCATGACTTTAATTTACATCAATAGCTGCTATTTTTAAATCAGTGGCACTTCAGTGAGAAAAAAGCAGGAATCTCTGGTTAATCCTTAGACAGTGTCAACAGGGAATCTGTCTTTACTGTCCTATGCTGTGTAACCTCTTAGAAGTAGTTACTCTGGTCCTAAATGCTGTAGGTATTTCTGTGGATGACTGGCGCTTCCCTTCAGAAGAAGTCCTGCTGGCTTCAGTAGAGTTTGCATAAGGTTGCATTCAGTGTGGATAGGATCAAATGTGAATCAGTGTGATTTTGCTTCAATTCCTACTTTTAAAATAAGTTCCTATTCAGTATGAGTAGGGATGACAAAATCAGATCAGTGGTATGTTTCCAGTCAAACTCTCATCACAGAAAAATGAAGTCGATAAAACTCACTATAATGGAATTTGAAAAAATAGTTATTTTATGGTAGTAACATCTTCATTTTTTGACTGTTGCTTTTTATAGTGATTGCATTTTCAGACACAGCTAAGAAACCTTAGCAAACTATATCATTTCAGAAAAATGTTTCACTTTTTGTCTCTTTTTTGAGAGTTTTGTCTTATAATTGAGTTTTATAATACTTGTCATAGTTTATGGACTGTGAGTGAAGTCTTTCCTAGCACAGCTGAATACAGACATAATAGAAACATGATAATGTTATATTTAGCTGAGCTAAATTGACATTATGAAGTAAACAAAAGAAAACGCAGAGGAAATCATTGCTGTGCCCTGAGGTGTATCAAAGATATTTTGATATTTAAAGCTTACATCAGCCTATGCTCTTACTCTGAATGCCAACGTGTAGCTGTATTGACAGCGGAGCAGTTGTGATAAAAGGGTCACTTTGAAAGTCATGAGGTTTGTTCAATCTGAAATGTCACCAGGGAAGAAAAAAAAATCTGTCTTGGATGTGAAACACAAAGAAAGGTGTGATAGCGCACACGTAGACATTAAAGTACTGAAATGAAAGGCAGCATCAGTATCATTGCCTGAAATAGGCATTTACAGCAGCTTTGTGTGATGTGTTAGCTTCCCCACTTAGAGTGGGATGTAAGAATGTCTAACACTTGTGGCCTCCCACAGAGGTATTCTTTTAGTACACTTCCTTTTTAGTACACTTCGAGAAAGAGTTTGGGGCTTGCTTGAGTGGAAAAAAACTTCTCTTTGTACTAGATAAGTGTGCCATGTTAAAAAGAAACAAATAAACCCAGGTTTCTATATATTTAATTAAAAAGTGGTGGATTTGAACATTTAGGTTCATTTTCAAAATGTCTTTTATTCTGTAAACTAGAAGCTTTTACAGTCTTTCTAGCACATAAGCATCCTTTGATAATGTCAAATAGTTCCCACATCAGCTGAGAAGAGTATTTGTGCATAAATAACCTCTAGTTTTCGTGGTTATTTAAGAAAACGTTTGGTTTGTTGATAGTTGTAAGGCTTTCATGGGCACAACAGTAGATTTAAAACATGCTTCACTAAAAGCAGTTGCATATTCCAGACATGAGTTACAGTTCAGTTCAGGAACTTGTAATAACGTGGAGATTTATTGTTATTGTGCGATACGTACCAGTCTCAGTTGAAGATTTGCCGAGGGATCTCTGGCCCCATGCCCTGCCCCACTGTGCCGCTGCATTGCTGCAGGGGCTGCTGCCACCCATCCATCCAACACGAGGGGCCTTTGGGTTGGCATTTCAGCCATCGCCACCTGCCGTGGTAGTGCCATTGCTCTAATTTCTGTGGGCTGTGAAGCACAGCAGCAGGAAATCTGATTTATAACACCCTTCCTCCTCTGGTTTGCTCTCGCAGTGAGAGAACCTTCTGCCCACTCTTGGGGGCAGGAGCACTTTCAACTACTTCTGCTGAGTCAAGGAGATTACAGAAGTTTAAGGGCTTCTCATGAGAATTTATCTTTTTGTTACTTTTCAGTGGACAAACTGAGGTTTGCGGCTGTTAAGAAATAAAACTAGAATTGCTTACAATCTGGCCACATCTTTGTTGATTTTTTTGTAGGGAAGGTAACATGCCCCTTGAATATATTGAATGCAACATATATTTTAGAATTAATACCTGATTTATGTTTTGTTTGAATATTTCTCTCTTTGAGCAGCATAGAGTAAATGTGTAGCTTTTAACAGTTCTGTTACAGAAAGTGATTTCAATGCATTATAATTAGTGGAGGTTCTACTGAAAAATGAACCCCTAGTATTTTAAAGGTAACTCTGTCTGTTGGATAAAGACATAGCTAGAGATGACACATGGAGTTCTTAGCAGCAGGAAAACTTATGAACTTCATCGCTTTAACAATAGATTTTTAAATCATCTTAATTGAAGCTTTCAAAATGTGAATGCTTTGACACTTGAGAGCACTCCTCTCACCTGAACTAAGACGTTTTCCTGAATGATCCTTAATTACTTGCTGATGGCTCACAACTCCAACACTTAAGAAATTTACTGCTGGAAAAATGCGCCCCTGTGTTTTAGAGTTTCATGTAACCGTGAAAAATTTATTTATTCAAAAGCTGTGTAAGTGCAATACTCAGGGTAACAGGGACTGGATATAGAAAGCCTAGTAAAAGATACTGTTTCTTCTGTGAATTAATGTAAAATATTTAAACTTACAAAAGTGCAAACTAATAAATATATAGAACAGTAGATGTAGAACTAATGAATGTAAGACAAAAAAATACTTTATTTTCCTTGTTTCCAGGCACAATGCAAAGCAAAGTTCTAAGTTCATCTCATGTATTTCTGGCTAAGCTCCATGGCTAGCATTTAAATTCAAATGTTTACTATTTTTATGTTGCAATGAAAGTTGCTTTAGGGTCTAGACAGTGTTTCTTGATAGCCAGCCTACTATGTAGAAAGCTAAATAAACAGCAGTAAGAGACTTTTGGGGGAAAAATAGGTCAGAAGGACAATTACGTGAACATGGGTAGTCTCATGGCGTCAGTTTGACCAAGTAAGCAGTTTCCTTTGAATCTCCAGATGCTGTCCTACTCCAGAAACCTTACTTTTTTGGGAACACTCAGTTATGCCTTTGGCAGCTTCTTTCTGAATTTCATCAGAAAGAAGGTTTATATCTTCTGTCACAGCAAGACTGTCTTTCTTCAGGCTGGTACTTGTAGTCAAATGGCACCTTCTGGCTTGCTCTTTTCTGTTTGGTAGCAAACAGGTATTGCTGTTTCCTATATCTATTTTGGTTATCGGCCATAGTAAGGAAAAGAAAATATTTTTGTTGTCCTACATTCATTAGTTCTACATCTACTGCTGTCTGTACCCTGCCTTACCATCCTGGAGCAGCAGCCAAATTCTTTAATTACTGTCATTTGAGGCCCATGTCTTAAAGATTTCGACGGTTTCCAGAAGTCATAAACAGTGAAGACGTGGTCTGTTACCCATCTTAAACAGGAGGAGAGCAGGGAGAGGCTCTTCTGACCCGGCTTCTCTGAAAATTTGGTCCGCTGTTTGTACTCTTGGCGTCCTTCAGGATGAATGCAGCTATAGAATGACATGCCTGTGCACTGCTACTATGATTAATTTGGGAAAATATTTCATGAGGAAATCCTAACATGCCACACTGAGTTTTCAAGACTTTCATTTTGCACAGGTTTACAACCAGCAGCATTTTGTGCTAGTGGGTTGTCTACCTGAATTCCTGACAAGGAAATCATGTCTGATGACTCTATATTTCTTTCAGTACATTACTGTAGAAACAATAAGCCTATATGAGATAGGGCTTGGGTTTCTTTCTGTTTTCATCCTGTTATAGTGATGTGACTGTATTAATATTTCACTTACCTAGGACTGATTATGCTTGTGAGCCTTTAATTCAGGTATTTCCACAATACTGCCATCTGTATAGTGGATGAAAATGTAAAGGACACTTCTGTGCTTTTATTACAGTAAAAACTCTGTCATCATTGATCTTGTCATTGTGATCATTGTTTTTAATTGTGTAATATTAAGAGAAGTGATGTTAATCAGTGTCTGATCATCATTGTTGCTGAAAATAATTATACAATTAATTATGTCATAAAGACTCAGTCGTAGCTCAGTGAAGAATTTTTTTTTAATATTAAAATAGAAGAACAGAAATTCAGGCTATAATTCTGGTTCTGATATGATAAAGTGAGTCTGAAAATATAGCAGAAATGGTTAAAAGACTATGTGCAGTTAAAAAGTTGAATGTATTTTTTAATTGTATTTTATTCTTCGCTGTAGATGTAGAATTATAATGGTGAAGCAAAAAGCAATATTGCTAGGTACCACAGTAGAAATTGAATCTTGATGTTTCAGTGTTTACAAAAAAAAAAAGTAATAATCATGCAACAATAACCAGGAAAAAAAATACCCCACCAGATTGAAAGTGTTACAAAACACCAAAAAAGATGTATTGGAGTTGTACAGAAGTTAGCAGAATTGACTATGTCTGGACTGCTGGTTTTTATTACCAAAAAAAAAAGGGGGGGGGGGTTGCAAAAAGGAAAAGCTAGTGAAAATTGAGGATATTACTCAGGCTTCCAGGAAACAGCTTTTTTCTTTTCTTTCTTTTTTTTTTTTTTCAAAACCAGAACATTTTTGCAGAGTACTTGCCAGTTTTCTCAAAACATCTCACTTGAAAGGCTCCATCTCTCAGTGTGTGGGGTTGGGAAGTCTGGGAGCTCCTGTCCTAATCCGGGCTCTCAGGATTTCCAGACTCCTTCCCCTACGGGCAGAATTTGGAGTGCTGAGTCGAGCAGGAGGCCACTAGGCTGCGTGGCCATGGATGGTGCTCCTGGTGGGGCTGGAAACCCCACAGCTGGCCCTGGAGCCGTGGCCTGAACACGGAGTTTTGTCTTGAGTGTCCATTGAAAGGTGAACTGCTGTCCCAGGGAGTTCCTTTCTCTTTGCTGGTTCTTAGGGCACAAGGTTTCCATCATCTTTAGAGGTGATTTCTCTATGTAATAAATCACCCTTATTTGTGTTAGGCATTTGTTCTTTTAACAGTTACATTTCCTAAATCATTTATATAGCCATGACTTCAACTCCCAGTTAGGTACTGGATAAAAGCAGAGTGAGGATCTAAGTACTTTCCGTACTCGTTCATGTTTTCTGTATTCAGATTTTTGCACTGAATTGAGTAACATCTGCTAAGCAATGTTTATTTGTAAGTGCTCACTGAGCAAGACAGTAAGTATGTGTACTTAATTTTTCATAAGAAAACATGTTGATAGTTGTGCAAATTGAAATATGTATTTGAAAATCTGTAGCATGTATACAAAGAGTGTTGTTTCTGTTCATGCGTAAAGGACTACTGGGTTTTGATTCTGGATGTTTACCAGCAAATGGCATTGATTCAAAGTGTAACTGGACTAATTACTGAGGGAGATTACTGAGTTCAGGATCTCATGTGACAGGAACAAAATACCAAGCAGAATTGCAACTCTGGACTTCAGCAGGGCCAGCTTCAGCCTTTTAAAGCAATTGCTAGGGGAAATCCCATGGGAAAGGGTACTTGAAGGGTAAAGAGGCCCAAGGTAGTTGGTTAGCATTCAGGGACTGCTTCTTCCAAGCTGAAGTTCAGAGCATCCCGACATGTAGGAACTCAAAGAAGGGCGCCAGGAGACCTGATTGGTTAAGCAGGGAACTGCTGGGCAAACTCAAGTGGAAGAGGAGAGTTTACAGATCATGGCAGGAGGGGCTGGCCACTTGGGAAGAATATAAGGCTGTTGTCAGAGGATGTAGGGAAGCAACTAGGAAACCGAAGGCCTCCTTAGAATTAAACCTTGTGAGGGGGGTAAAGAACAACAGAAAGAGCTTCTTCAAATTCATGGCAGATAAAACTAACACTAGAGGCAACATAGGCCCAGGATGACCATGAGCCAGCACTGGGCCCTTGTGGCCAGGAAGGACAATGGCATCNAAATATGTGAAGGGTGAGTGTCATGAGGATGGAGCCAGGCTCTTCTTGGTGACAACCAATGATAAGACAAGGGGCAGTGGGTACAAACTGGAACCTAGGAGGTTCCACTTAAATATGAGAAGAAACTTCTTCATGGTGAGGGTGACAGAGCACTGGAACAGGCTGCCCAGGGAGGTTGTGGAGTCTCCTTCTCTGCAGACATTCAAAACCCGCCTGGATGCCTTCCTGTGTAACCTTATCTAGGTGTTCCTGCTCCGGCAGGGGGATTGGACTGGATGATCTTTCGAGGTCCCTTCCAATCACTAGCATTCTGTGATTCTGTGAAATGAATGAAATACACAGATATAGAAGTATTGTTGCATGTCTAATTGTGTCAGGTGAGCTTAATCTAGCTTTCTTAAATAGCCCATTGATATACCAGTCCTGCAATAGGAAATTTGTAATTTCCAGTAGATGTAGCATGCTAACAGATAAAACAATCTTTCTTTAACTGTGCTACAATATATGAAGAGTTTCTTCCATTAGGTTAACTGCAATGCTGAAAAGAATGACGTATCAGAAATGAATAACTATAATTATTGTGGTCAATGCATTACTTCTTTAAATTCATGTTCAAAAGCTACCTTGCTGAAAAACTCCTACAGGAAATCCTAATATATATTTTTTGGTTTTATGATCAGAGCTAAAATAATGTTGTTTCATTAAAAATTGTATGGAAAGCCTTCCAGGGAAATTCTAATGCCAGGTTCATCCTCCGTGAGAAAGAACATAAGTTAGCTTTTTTGTGAAATTATTTCGCCTACGTTCAAATACATATTAAAGTTGCAAAACCCATGACAGAAAGACTGTTTCAAAAAATACAGTAGCTTGGTTGGATTGCCTCTGGCTGTGGTTTCCAAGTGTCTGTATTTGAACACAGGCCCGTATGGGCCCATCTAGCCCAGTGATTATGTAGAGAACCTTGCAATGAGGCTGACTCTGTAAGGAATGATTGGTGAGATGCTGTATTGTCGTCATGGCTCAACTATTGAAAAAGTAAAGTGGAAAATCCTGGGATTTTGTGAAGAGACCAGGGCTGCATCCACAGACTGGGTAGTGGCACACTGCAGCCTGGGTCCAAAATGGCCTAGTGAAAGCACACTACAGCTTCCTTCAGTCTCATGCACCCAGATTTCTTTCTCAAATAAATGAAGTTCCAGGAGAAAACGAGTCCGTGAACACCCCTCTGACACTTTGGAATGTCTGGGGATGGAGTCCTGGAGCTATCAGTTCAGCTGATCTAAGATATCCTCACTGTTGGTGTCTTAAGGCTTTACATTCTTCCTTCAGGTTGCCCTAATTTCTTTTTTACTTCAATTAGTTGGGGAGTGTTCTTCACAGTGGTGTGGCTCTCGGCAGGCATTTGCATCCTCTACTCTGCATCCTAGTAAGATGAAGTCTCTGCTCTTGCAGTCATACAGCAATATACAGCAATGATCTCCCTCCATTCAGTTTCTTATGTTTCTAGACCTGCCCTTTCACATAACTTACATATATTGATTTTCAGGCTCCTTGGTTCCTCCATACAATTTCTCTTAAGTCATCCCTCTACAGAAATGACTTTCTCTGTTTTGTCGTGCTATGGAGATGCTTGTCTACACCTCAAGAAAGTCTGGAGGTCTGTCTGTGCCGCCTTTCCCATTCCTCTAAAGAACATTTGAAAGAACTCAGAGCAGCTGCTAATTTCTTTTATTTTTTCCAGACCTTGCAAAATGCTATTTTTACCATCACTAGATTAATTGATTAATTTTCAAATTACATTGAAGAGTTTTCTGCAAGTGTGACTAATCATAAGTTTTAGTGATGATTAATATGTATGTAGAAATTACATTTGAATTTCAAGGAACCTTTTTCCAGGATAGTGCCTATGCATTTTTATTTCTGTAACATTTATGCTTTCTGATATATTTCTGTCCTTTTGTAATTTTTTTGTCCTTTTTTGCCTCTAGCTTTTTTCTTCTGTTGTGCAATGTGTATTTTCCCAAATGGGTCTCGAACAGCATTTTTTATTATACTGACAAGAACAGCAACACCTCTGTAGATTGTCCTACAGCAAAGGCATGACAGAATAAATGATAATAAATGGTCTTACATGATTTCTGTGTTTCCAGTCCTTTAGTTCCTCTCTCCAAGGGGCAAGTGCCCTAGAAAACCACTGCCTTGCATGGCATTTGAGACCTAAAAGAGATACTGACAGAACAGGTATGATTGTTGTTTTGCCTGCCATTTTAGGATTTGAACCCAAATCCCAGGTGTGTGATAGCCACTAATCCACTAAGGATTGATAGACCACGTGTTGCTTCAATTTCAATAAATTATGCCGGTTCAGCTGCTTATTCTACATGTTCAAGGTGCCCTTTTGAGAGGTCACTTTTTTTTAGTCACAGAATTCAGATACTACATATGAGTTGTAGATTAACATTAAACTAGGGCTTAGATGACCTAAAGTCTCCTTATCTCAGTTTCCTATATATAAAGTAGGAGTAAATAAATGTATTTGCTCTGTGCTTTTGTGTGTGTATTTTACATTGGCAGTCTGTGGGACAGAAAGTTCAGTTGAAGCCTTTGCTGCCGTTGCAGATAGGTTCTCCCAGAAAGTCACATCAGCTGACGACAGAGGGTGATGTCTGCTAATGTGTGTAGCCTTTTGCTGCATCACGTTGCCTTCCTTTTTTGCCTATATTCATCGTCTCTGCGTCTGAAAGCTCTGGAGTGAAGGAATATCTGATACCATATGTCATCTGCATGTCCTGTTAGGCATTTACAAGTTCCTATCTCATCCTGCTCGCAGGACAGCTTCTGGTGCTTGTGTTTAAGTGCAGTGCCATTGAGTATTAGGTGCTACATGACAATGCATTGCTATAGAGGACTTAGAGATTTTTTTCACAACTGTCCAACAGTAAGGATAGCGCAAAAGATAAGCACATAGATCAAGCAAAAACATGCAAGGAGAAGATCCAGTGGATGGATAAATTGTTTGTGTGGGTTGTTTTTTTTTTTTGAATCTTAATGTATATGTATATTGGAAGTCAGGATTGTTATAGAGGTTTTTGGGAAGGAGTGTGTCTCTTAATAGGTTTTTGATTGTCCACAGTAACTTGTTGAAATGCTTGAAACAGATAAAGGACTTACACAGTATGTGTGTACATGCATCTCACCTACAAAGCTAAGTGGTGAGGCAGATAATGCTAGCAAGACATGAGCACCTAGAGGTAGAAATTGGTAGTACCAGAATTCTGAAAACCTGTCTGGTGTTACTAGGTTTACTGTTTTCCAGGCTGTAGTGAAATAATTCTGCCCAGTAGATGCATGTCTAATGTGCAACTTTAACTGAAATATGTAGCCCATCAGCAAATGCAATCCATGTTCTATTCTATAAAAATAGAAATACTTCTATTGAAATATCCTGTTGGAATGAAAGAAGCTGAAGATCATAAATTGAGACTTTCAGCTACTAGACAGCTCTTCCCCAAGGGTATTGTCAGGCCAGCAATATGCTAGTGCTGTACAAAATAGTCCACTGCGTAAGTGGAAGGAAACACAAGTGACAAATGTGGTATTCAACTAAACTTGTTATTACAGAGGTCAGAGTCCTTGACTGATGGGATTAATAGACCTTGCCAGAAGTGCCAAAAGTGCCAACAGTGTATCTAGTAAGGGAATGTATTAAATAAGCATCAAAGAACAGTATGCTTGTAGAGAAGCAAATGTTTTGCCTTTTTTATTGCTAAAATTAAGTGGATAATAATTATCCAAAACCACTGTTTAATCTCTTTGGAGCCATCTTTCCAGCTGTTAAGGTCTACAAGCATTTTAGTAGAAACAATCATTCTTATTTTTAGTAAACGGCTCGTCACACAGTACCCAGGAAGCTGATGTGTGGATTCACTGCTCTGTTACTTGCTTGTCATCATGGGAAGAATGTAAAACAGGAGATGCAGTGGTGTGAAAGAAGGAAGTGTCACAGTTCTCTGAAGTGCAATTTTGATAAATCACATTTTACTGGCTCAGCAGCCCCTGTGTGCACCTGAGCAGGGAGCTGTAGAGCAGCGCTGGTCACTGGGGAGTCTGACATGGAACGTGTTCATCTCTGTAAGAGAAACAGCTGTTGGCAGAGGAAGTTTGCTAAAACCATTGACTTGTTGGATCCCGTTTCAGGTGGGATTCCGTTTGTCCTCACCGGAGAGTTTTTCCAGCAGTCGCAGAGGCCGGCCGCGTTCATGATAGCTGGGACAGTCAACTGGCTCTGCAACTTCGCAGTCGGGCTGCTCTTCCCTTTCATTCAGGTACTCAGCATCCTTGATATTTTATATACTATGACACAGCTGGTGATAGTGTAGCATATGATGTTTGAATAGTAATTTTCAGGTAATAATAAATGTCTTTTTATTGAAGTGGATGAAATTGCCACAATGTTTCTGATACAGTTCAGTTGTGCTACCTGCACATCCTTATTTGAATGTCATGGAGAAAATTGTCCTGCAAAAGAAAAATTTTTGTAACCGTGGACAACCCTTATGACAAATTCCCACAGAAGTTCTTTATCAAAGCAGTCTGATGGCTGTGTCAAGAGTTCACGATCACTGATGGTGATTGTTACTGTCTTTTTCTTCAGCCTTTAGGCCACCCATCTTCTGGTTTACCCTAGGCTTTGAGAATCGTTTTTAGTCTCATTAAGGAATCTCCTCTCCATTTAAGCTCTCCGTATTTTTAAATCTCTTCTGTCAGGCTTTTATCTTCATTAGCTGGTTCCTTCTTGCCATAGCCTAGTTGCTGCATGAATGAATTTGTTCCTGTCCCAGCATCCCCAGGCTCGCATAAGCTTCACTTTTAGTTAATTGCTTTATTTCTTTGGCTGGACTAGTCGCATGGAGGACAGAGGGCAGTCATCAAGAGCTATCTAACAACTGATTTTTGTATTCTAACAGGATAACTTTATTTTCTATTTATTTTAAATGAAAAAATAAAATTCAAGGTTGAACATAAAATGGTATTTTTCCCCTCTGGTTCCTAAGGACACTTCATCATTGTTGATGTGTCGTTGTCTGGCAAAGGAGGCTTCAAGCAGCTTCTCATTCAAAACTACACTGAGGGCATTTTCCTGGCCATGAACCTCTCTCAAGGACCATCCACAGCCATGTCCAAACTCTTTAAAGAGCCATCCTGCTCCACGGATAACAGTTTAAAAGTGAAGCTTACAACTATAGCACAAAATAAAAGGTCCTAGTTGATTTTATTTTAAATGCACAGAGGAAAGTACTAGGGGCAGGGGAAGGGTACAGAGAGGAGCAAGCCCTCCAGGCTACTTGCAGGTCCACACAACCAGGAGAGAGATTTTGGATTACCCTTCAAATAATCTTTGAGTAAGAGAGTTGAATAACAGGCAAGGAGGTGTTACTGCTGTTTGTGCCTTCTTAAAACCAAAAATTATATGATACTTTATCATATGCAACACTATGTAACAGTATTTGCAGATACTGTGAAATTATCTTGTACTGTAAGACTATAATTCATTTTTATTTGACAAGTAAAACTGCTTTTACTAAGTAGTACTGTTTAAAATTATCTGTGTGAGTTTATGGGAGAACTTAGAAGTCTTACAAAGTCTGACCCTTGATCTAAGTTTGACACTTAATTTAAAATTGCTTGTAAAAGGGAAAGTCTCTAGGTGTTTCTGTTACCTGGATCACCTTCAAAAGTCAACATGAGCATAAAGGCTAAGTTCCTACTAACATTGACTTCAATTAGACTGCTCAGGGCTCTAAGTCTTAAGAGCTTGTTTTAATGCTTACTGAAATCAATGAGTGTTTTTCATCAGTTTCACAGCACAGAGTAAGACTTGCCATCTTAGACATCTAAGGTGAGATTTTCAAAAGCAGCTGAAGACATAATTATTTTCCCACTGAGGTCATTAGAAAACCTAACAAATGCAGCAGAGAAAGAATTAGTCAATTCCCTTGTGTTTTTGAAAACCTGACCTTAGCCATCAGCATCAGTGTGATCCAGTAGGCAGCTCATCCAGCCAAGTGGATGCTTCTGTGTGGTTTACCAGCAGTTTCTGCAGACAGACAGGGACTGACTAAACTTAAGCAGCACTGGGGATCACCTTCCATCCCGGCTGGCCCCGTGCTGATGGCCCCGTCACCTCTTCCATGGCGGCCAGGCAGGTGCTGGCAGGGAAAGAGGTCTCACATCTAGGGGTGTATAATCAGAATACTTTTATTTGTCATGTTTTCAAACTATCCAGAGACGTTTAAGGAATAGTCACGTTTCTCCAAAATTGCAGGTTTTGCCTCCTGCATAAAACCGAGGAGTTACCTGAGCTCTGGCTCTCAGTCAGATCTGAATTAATGTAACTCAGGGCTCTCCCTCTGTGTCCTGCTAATCCCACCTTGACAGATCCTCTGGTGGGAACTGTTAAGAAAGGCCCTCAGTAAATTCAAATAAAAAGGTAAACTACATGCTCTAACTTTTCATATGCTTACTAATGCCTTTTGAGTGATTTAGTATGCATCCATATGAAGTTTGCTGTAGCTTTGAGGAATTTATCATTTTATGTCATGAAAATTTCCCATTGTGTGATTACAAAATTACCAGTTCAAATGGAGATAAATCATATTTCCAGCTTGCAGGGTTTCCGTTTTCTCTTTTTTAAAAAGTAATACAGAAAAAAAAGCTTAGAGTTAGCACCTAAAGATGAAAGCACTGTTACTCAGACTTTGATTTTTAAAGGTTTTTCACAAGATCAAACTATAGCGTCTCCTCATTCTCTGACTTTCACTTCTTTCCTATTTCTGTCAACCTTATTCTCAAAATTCAGCTTGTGAGTCACTTTACCAAAAGGCAATAGCCTCTTCTTAGCTCATTTTTGTAGTCCAAAGCAGGAAAAAAAAATTCTTAAAAATGCCTTCACAGAACAAATGCATA
This sequence comes from Pampusana beccarii, assembly GCA_013399365.1. Lineage (NCBI taxonomy): Eukaryota > Metazoa > Chordata > Aves > Columbiformes > Columbidae > Pampusana > Pampusana beccarii. The sequence goes on along the minus strand of VWYH01004065.1, from coordinate 99,326 downwards.
ATACCTGATTTTTTGAGAAACAACAGTTACTTTTTTGATTGTTGGAGTGCGCTTCTACAAAATTATCCCAAATGTTCAGCAAACAAATATGTTAACTTTAGAGTTACTCAAAAAATGAAGCAGTAGTTAGTTCTCCAAATGTCACCAATTAACTAGTTTGAATGCCTAGATTTTCTCCCCTCAACCATCTGTAGATACATATAATAGAATAAAACACTGGCTTGAGTCATACATTAAAATGTATGGACAAGGTTGAAAAGCTAGTACACAAATCAGTTTTTGACAAATGTAAAAATAATTAAACTGTAGCTACTGTTCCAGCCCTAACCACTGCCTATTTGAGAAATTAGTTTGGTTGAAGGATCAGAACTGAGGTTAAAATGACAATTGTTACTATATTAAATTCACAAGTACATTTGATATTTTGTGATTACTAGGAGGTGTATGATAGGTGTGAAAATGTGCATTTTTAAAAATCTTTTACTGCAAAATATAACAGTTGAAGAAGCATTACTGCATGGGTTCTTGGAACATACAGAGAGATTGTAGAAGATCTGGTTTTAGGTCTGAAGGCATTTCAGACTTGTGTTGAACATAGAGCTTGACCTTGTGAAATGTCAAACAAGTCACCTTGATAGATGCTCAGCAGAATCTTTCCCATTGCCGTCACTTGAGAATGAAGGCATGGGGCTTTCCTGAACAACGAGCTGTGAGGAGGCAAAGACAGCTTCAGTCAGCTGGTAGACCAGAGATGCGTGAAATGGTTCATAAAGACATGGTGACCCCTCTTTTCAGAGCATTTCAGTGCTCCTACAGGTGCTAGAACTGGGTCATAATGCTCTGTTATTTAGATGCCAAATCTTCAAATTTTCATTCTTGCGAAATTACCTCCAGTGAGTATTTGTAATATTAAAAAACTTATTTGGCCACTTGGGGAAGAATGCTGGAAGCTATTCTGTAAGAATGCTTGTATAAGCCTGGAGGAATTAAAGTGCTTTATCTGAAATAGTTACAACTTTCAACACTTTTTATTTTGCCTTTACCTTATATACTATCCTTTTATACTTTTACTGTGTTGTAATTGGATCTGAATCTCAAATTTTTGTGAGCTACCCAAAATAGTCATTTAGAATGGTTCAACATTTGTGTGAGCTGATGAAAAACTTATTGAATATATTGTCATATCTAGATAAAGTATGTTGTGTCCTTGTTCTTAGGGATTTATGCAAACACTTAATTCCAGCATTTAATTTAAAGGTGGCTTGCATTCGTAGAACTATTGATATGCATTCATATGCCTTTGAAAGGTCTGAATCTAAAATATCCTGTATTGATTATTCAATTAATGTCTGTTTTCTGTTGTTTATTATATTTTTCATTGGTTCAATATGTAGAAGTGAAAATAATACCATTTTTCCTTAGGCATGTCTAATTTTTTCACTTTCCTAAAAGTTTTAGAAAGCTTTTTTATTTTTAAAAAAAATATGTAAAGGACTAAGATTTTTTTTAAAAGAAAGAAAAAGGAAAAAAGAAAAAAGATATACAGTTGTGCCGTCTGTTCTTCCACATAAATGAAATTGCTGCACTAGACACCACACTATCTGGCCAAAATTCTTAAAGATAGATTCCTGTAACTTCTTAATCCAAATGACTAAACCTATCTGATTTTCAGCTATACAGCTGAAATTTCAGCAGAAAAGTTCTGGCGTCAGCATCTCACAGAAAGCATTTAATAGCTGGCTGGATGAAGACCCAGCTCAGCTAAACCCCCTCAAACACCAGATCTTTCTCCCTTGTTTGCTCTTTTGGTAACTCAGTTGCTATAGATAATCCAGAGCGGCAGCAGGGCTTGTCTCACAATCATAATAAATAATATTGATTCTTCCTTCAGCCCTATCCTGCATTTTTATGTGCTCATAACAAATTAGTCTTTGAAAATATAACTCTTGAATATATGGAATGATTTTAGAAAACAAAAAGGAGATGAAACCAAGTGTTCCGAAGAATAGCAATGCTCCTGATACCTCCAAATAATGCAGTTAAGAAATCCAAAATAAGCATTTCCAGTATGGACATCTTGTGTACAGATCACCCAAGCGTGTAATCCTCATGTGGCCCATCAGCTGTGTCACAGTTGAGCTCTGCAGTGGGAGCATGAATGTGGTTTGAAACTCCCTCATTCATTGTCTTTCTTCTTGACCAAAAGCTCTAGGTGTTGTCCCTATTGATAAAATTATTTACTCATTTTAAAATAGTATGCATTGATGGAAATGGGCTTCTGGTTGCTTTGTGATATCGACAGAGTATCTCAATGTATGAATGTCACATGGCGAGCGGAGAGGATTACTCATCTTTTCCATGTGTTCCTGGTGTAGCTTCTGTTTCCTAATGGTTTAGCTTATGAGAGTATAAGGCACAGATTCTCTTTATAGTTTATTTCTGAGTAAATTCTAGGCTAGCTGTAATACCTGGAGCAATTTGAGTGTCATAAAACAGACTGCAACTATTTAATCGTACTTTAAGAGTTTGTGCTCAGTATGCAAACCTGTGAGTACTTGACTTTACTTTTTTTGTGTGCAGAAAGTTTATTGAAAATTAGCTTCTCTGGTTATCCACAACAAATAATTCCATCATTTATTCATATTATCCCTTGGGAATGGGGATAATATTTTATGTCTCAAACGAGCAGACGTAACAAACCAACAAAGTTTTTGGAGTGGAAGCAATTGTGGCTGTAATTATAGAATCATTCTGGACTGGAAGGGACTCCAGGGGTTCTCTGGTCCAGGCTCTTTCTCAGAGAAAGTCAGCTTTGAAATCAGACCAAGTTTCTTAGGACCTTGTCCAGTTGTGTCTTAAAAATGACCAAGATTTGGTACTTCTATGTTAGTTAGCTTATAAATTCAGAGGACTCAGGAATCAAAACTGATGGTAGCTAAAATGCAGCCAGAGTTTCGCCATTTCTGAGAATCATTTTAATCTCAGTTTTAAAAGTTGAACATTATTCGCTATCAATCCTGAGTTGAAATAAAACTCACTAAAAATTCTGGAATAGACATCGAGACTTCCTGTTGATCTTCAATGTATTTTTAGGGTAAATTATAGCAAATGTTTCATCCTGTCTTAATAAATGGATGCTTTCTGGATGTTAGCAGGTGCCTATTCTCCCTCTGTGAAACTATTTATAAAATCAGGAAGAGTCTATGGGACAGAGGGTATCTGTTAATCTTGAGAGAAAAGGGAGATATAGATTTTTGTCTTTAGAAGAAAGACAAACTCAAAATAGGACCATTTTCAGTTCTTGTATCATGTGAATTTTGTGAAGTTTGTGCACATGTGAGATAGAGTGTAAAATACTTGTGACAGTGAAGGAGAGAAGTTTGCCTTCCAGCTCTCCCATGTTTCAGTACAACCAAGCAGTAACGCAGTGGCTTTTCATGATACACAGATCTGCAGGTGTATGTGGGACATTTCTCACCTTACTCTTCACGGATCAGTGAAATTCCTGGTCTGCAGAAATCGATGTGAAGCAACCAGTTTCCTTAGTTTTTTCTTGAGAAAAATACTAATGCTCTTTTTATAAGAACACGAGTGTCAATGACGCTACTGTTCTATCCTGTAGGAGTAAGCCATTGTGAAGGTCTTTTCGTGCCGGGGGTAAAACTAGCACTGTCCCCAAATAGGCAGGCATGAAGCCCACCTTCACCACGATGTACTTTATATGGAGATCCTTCTCATCCCTAGGAGTTTCCTCTTTAAATGCCTCTGTTCTAATGTCATGAACAGTGATTTATAACTAAATCCAGCTCTGGACAACAAACCCGAGTATGTCTGATTTTCAGGTTAAATCCACTGACTAGAATTGATAGCACTGACAGAATAATTAGTGTTTAGTTCCATAATTTATTTTAGCCAATGGAACTTCTAGAGGGAAGAAGAACATACATATTTTTAAATTTTTGTTGTTGTTTTGGTAAGGGTATAAGTTTTAGTGAGTAATTCCAGGTATTTTAATAAGTGTAACACGTTCATCTGTGTGGTTAGACTGAAGCATTCTTTTCAATAATTACATTGTGAGTATTTTATAAACCCTCCAGGTTGCTAAGAAGCTTAATACATGACATCAATTAGTCTTTGACTAGAATTCACAGAGATTTAAAAAAAGAAGCGAGCTTTTTACACAGGCAGCAAAAGCATACTTGTTTGTAGGCAGCATAAAGGAGAATTTTTAAGGTCTCTTCTTTGTGTTCTGTGTGCTTTCTTCCTAGCAATGTGTGTTTTTAATCTAGACTTGCACTTGGAGACCTTTTAAAATTAGACTAATTACAGACGTGGTTATGTGGCTTCTGTTTTTCCCAAGGTAATAGATGCTGTGGTTTTAAGTTTGCTGACTGTGGTTCCAACAGGTAGAGCCTGTCAGATATCAAATCTTAACATTGTTTCCTGGAAAGTGACTTGATGCTATGAAAGCGTGAATGTTTGTATAGTAGACATGAGAATAAGTATTCTTCAAGGTCAAAGTCAGGTAAGAGCATCTTCATTGCTGTTAGTGGGAAGGGTGTTAGTCTGGAAAATATGCAGAGCTATTTTCGTGCACAGAGCTGCTTGATTAATAAATATGGGTGCATTAGGGACAATATGCAGTTATGCTTTATCTCTCCCTACTAATCCACATCCCAAACCAGACTGGGGTTGCTTTTGCACCTAAACCTCTTCTCAGAAGAGGGTCTTGAAATGTGAGAAACTTAGATTTGCATCCCTCCTCATCTGGAAGGAGTCTGTTTCACTTTCAACAGGACTTTTGGACCCAGCTTCAGAGGTAGTGGTGTTTACTGCTTCAGTAGTATGTCCTTAGGAATCCTATTAATGTAAACAAGGGCAGAGCTGCCAGATGCTGAGGTCATGCCTTAACCTGTAAGTTCGAGCACAAAGTACTCAATGGTAAATGAGACCACTTGTTCAATAAGTCAGGTGATGGCAGTAGTGGTCGGATGCTCCTCTTAGTTGTGGTTATGCAGAAAGAATAAAGCACTTAAGAGACTGTAGTATATATTTTTAAAAAGGGAAGGCTATTTTCTTGCTCTCTGCACCCTGTCCAGCAGCCTGCCTGTTTGGTCAGGGCTGAATAGTGATAGCAGTCAGAAGTTCCAGCTCCTTAGCTGGATGTGTCCCTGTGCCAGGTGGCTTTGCTGCCTGTCATATAAGAGCAGAGCCTTGCTTTTCAGGCTTCTGCAACCCTTATGAAGCATAATAAAACCTTTTTATCAAATTCCGTTGGAATGAATTGATGCTTTTGTTGATTACAACAGCGAAGTTTGCATTTCATGAGATGCAGTACAAGATCCCCTGCACTCAGTATCGCAAAGGAGTTAGTTCAGCCAACAGCTCTGGCAGGGAGGTGCTCTGGTACCCAGCTTAGTTTAGACAGTTCCCAAGCATGCCAGACCCACTTGCACTTGCATCCCCATTCTCTGTTTATCTTGGGTCCAGGCCTGTCCTGTTCAGTGATTTCACCAGCAAGGAGGGTGACAAACCAGAGAGAATGTGTGTTATATTTTCAGATCACTGCATCAAGAAGGCAACTAGGAAACCTTTTACTCATGACAATAGTCTAATGATGTGTGGAGAAATCGTAGCTCATCCATTACTGGAGATCTATAGAAGACAGGCAGACAGATGTTTGTCAAGAACTGAAACTGCCTTAGTAATGGGAATAGACTGGCTGGCATCTGTGTTCCTGGTTTGCTATGAGTTTGTTGACATTTTGAAGCCTTCAGAGCAGGGAGTGTCTCTCATTAAGTGTACGCACAGCATGTGGCGTTACTGTGATACATCAGTGCCACCGCAAGAAGGGCTGCTGCAGGCTGTGGTGGCAGGAGAATCCAAACTCAAAAAAACCCCTATAAGACAACTGCAATTACTCCTCTCCTTGGAAGTGATGATGGCTTGAAAAATGCAGAAAAATTAAGAAGAAATGTCAAAAATTGCAATGAACCTGGTGTGAAAGAAAGCAAGCCTAAAAATGTTCCATCTGGAGAAAAGATATGAGAAAGGAAAGGCTAACTGCACAACTGAGGAGGGAGAAAAGATCATTTATTTTCTTCTGTTCAAAAGGATCAGAAAGTATTAAACTTCTCTGACACATCAGAGAAAACCTTGTGAATTTCAGAACAACTTGGGCAAGAATCAAGCATCCATGGAAATTTGAGGAATCTGTAACCTGAAGGCCTTCAAGGTTATATTAGTCATCCTTCTGTAAGCTTATTACTGTTTCATATATTTGTTCTTTTATGGATAATAAGAGGAAACAGATCATTTTCCCTTTGGCGGTAGTGACTCATTACCAAAAAAAAAAGAAAAAAAAAACCCAAACCTAGAAGAACCTGTGTATTTTTGTCTCGTTTAAGGTACAAGCCATCAAATATAACTTAATTCTGCATGAGTGTTTTCTAATTGCACTAGAACGTGTCTCAGTGTACAGTTCTCAGTTACCACTGAAAGTTTCCAGTGGATTTCATACTTCTCAATAGGGTATTCAGTGATGAATTCTAAATCTCATCTTTTGAATTTGGCTTCACCCTTCAGCCATCAGATACTTTATTTCTTGCAAGTTTTTATTTATTTTGTCTTCTGTTGAACAGAACAGACTAGGGGTTTTGATATGTTTTTAATTGTTGGCTGAAGAGTTCACGTGAATGTATTTCAAGCAGTGGAGTTTCTGTAAGTCACTCACAAACCATAAGGAGTTCATTATCCCACAGGCTACTTTATTCCAGTCCTTGATATACTGAAGACCTTATTAAACAAAAGAATAATGAATGTCTAAATAACATATAAAACAAATATACTTGCTTGTCCATAAGCCTTCTGATTTCTCGTTCTCACTGGCACATGAATAAACAGAAACTATTTCCAAAGTACTCAGATGAACAAAGCCCAAATCTTGGAACTGTGTATGTACACAAATAGATACAGACACACCCCTGTTAATTTAGCCGGACTCAAAATTGTTGCTTGCCGATATTGTTTGGCATCACCTCCCTTGATTTTCTGTTTTCTGTTACTGGAAACAAAATCTGAGGCCTTGCCTGAGTTTGCTGGAGCTTGCGGTTCAAAAATCTGTTTTAAAGAGTGAGTGATAGCTGGTAGAAATAGGTATGCTGGAGTGTGGAGAACAGGGACACTTGCTAAATCAGAAATTAGCGTGTGTGTATATGTGGAAATAGGTGCAATGCGCTGAAGCAAGCAGAGGTGACGACAAACTTACAGGAGAAGAAAAGCACATTTTGAAAGGCTTGAAAACCTATGTTGCAATAGAATAGGTGTGTGTTAAGCTGTTACTCTTCAGTAACAGCAAGTTGGCAGGGTCAGACTTCTGTAATCTGATGGTGTAGCAGGACCTTAAATTATGTGTTATCTAGAAAAAAATGTACTGTTTATTTTTTGTAATGCATTCTGTAAATGCAAAGAATTACTAAGCATTAATAATTAGTAATTAGTAATTAATTTTGTGGCATTATTTTCGTTGCATGCTGATGCATTCTTATTTCATATTTCAGTTTATTCCACTAGATTGTTATGAGGCACTTACAGACTATGTGGTAAATTAGTATTACACTGCAGGACAATGTAGTAGATTTCTCCAGAAGTTTTCTGTCACAATAATTTCTTTTTCTAGAAGACTGCAGAGTATTTTTTTGGTGTTAAAGTCACAGTGTATATTCAGTGCATATTAAAGAAATGCTTGAATTACTCTGCATTTCATTGAAATTGGAATCTTAGCATGGATATACTAAAGTACATTGTAGAATAATGCGCTTTCTTTTCCCAGTAGTGAGCTGGAAGCAGATATAAGCCAGAAAGGAAATAAGGAAGTTAGTAATTTTTTTCCCATCATGAATATTCTCGAGGATTCATACTTGGTTCTGTAAACATCTCCTGCATTACTTCTGCCCACTGCTCAGCTCATTGCCCTTCGTGCATCCCCCCTCTCCCTGGGTTATGGTGATGGCAGCTGAGCTTGTGTTTGCTTCTGGATTGAACCCTTCTCTGCTACCTCCTGTGCCGTCCTCATCCAACTGGCCTTCAGTCTGGTGAGGGTGCTTTTGCAGGGGAGACCTCTGCCTGGCTGCTCCATCTCAGCAACCAAAACTGACTGCCCAGAGCCCTCCTTCTTCAGAGACCAGCAGCATCTTTACTGCTCCTCTGGTCCCCTCTCTATCCCATCAGTAATTTTCCAGAACAAGTCGTGTTTGGGCTCTCCTCCTAATACAAATGTTTCCAATAACCAGGGATCACAAAGAATACCCAGTTATGATTACAGGTCCACTAAGTGGAAAGCTCAATTTATTCCCAGCTGGGGTTTGACTTTTACCTTCGGCACCATGGCAAAGGGAAAGTTTTGAAATCATTAGAAGTGTTGGGGGAATGATTGATGGAGGTCTTCAGATCTCTCTGCATGACTGTACTAGAAAATGATGTAGCTCCCTATCAAAATGACAGGAGACTGACTTGCTGCAATGGTTTGCTAGGAAAAAGAAAGGACTTAAATGAGGTTCATTTAGAAATGGGAGGAACCTCTTTGTCATCTTGCCAGTCCTACATACAGTCTCTGAGGGCTGCAGCGATATTTCCCATCTTTTACTTCTGCCACAGGAAAAACTTGTGTTATACCAAAATGGGATACAAAGACGTCATTCTCTCACAGTATTTTTGCAGCAAGACTGAGGCAAAGGTAGTAATAAAGTGCAAGATGTTTTGCAGCTCTCTGGCAGAGCAATAACATGGAATATCTCATTTTTGCAAGGGCTAATAAATGTTCCTGTGCAGTCTGAATGTTTTGTCCAGTTGTAAAACAAAGGATTGATTTTACAAAGTCTTAATACTTAAATCTATTCCTCCATCATCTATTTTTCTGCGTTGTTACCCTGTAATTGGAAATTGGGGCATGTTGATAAAGCAGAGCTATATATTGTGCTATAGGTTCCAGAAATGAACACTCAGACCTTAGTGAGGACTTGTGTAAAAAACTTAAGTTATTGATAGGTACCAGATAGGTACCTAGCTCTTCAGGCTGGGGAACCAGGTGACTCACAGAAACTACCTCTGGCAATGGAATATTATGTGCTTTTAATGATCAATGACCAAGTTACTAGATTTGGGGCAGGCTTCAATAATACCTAAGAAATTGATGGAAGGTTTTAGGGCTGTGCTGTCGCACCCTATCAATGTCCCTCCCGTAACAGTGTGTGTTTTCACAGGAAGGTTCAGCCAGCAGGGTGAGAGTATATTATGAGCCATAGAAGACATTAGGAAAACCTTTAATAACTAGAAAATCCATTTAATATCTTTGTTCTCAGAAAATTAAAACCATTAACAGTGTAAGAGCATAAACAAAGAAGGTTGTGAGGGAGATTGTATAGTAAATAGAAAATGCATGATAAAAGATCACTTCTAACTATTTTTTATGAAGAGCTGCCTACATCCTCGGTAATTTTGGCTGGGAAACACCTTTTCAGTGAATAGAACCTTGGTGTTGAGTGCTGATGTTTGCCTAACCTTTGTGCATATGGGCAGTAAAATGAGGACACAGCTGCGGATGTTCAGCTCATTGCAGCCCATCGTAGCTTGTGCCCAGTTTCTGAGCGGGTGAGTGAAGGTCTAATTCTCACTGATGCTGAGAGGCAGAGGCAAATGCTGAGATGATGGGAAAGGAGAACAAATAGCTGGGTGGACATTGTGTCCCCTAAATAGTGAGTGGTTTTAGTAGCTGGTTTTTGAAGTGAGGAACTCAAAGACAGTACTCTTTGAATTTTCATGTGTCTTCTTCAGATAAGTCTTTTACTTACATTAGGGTAGAAGGCATCTGAAAGAAGTAAAGTACAAATTATCACTAGCTAGAAATTGGGTAAACTTTGCTTTTCTTTTATTTTTAGAGTAAAGTGTCTTGAAAAATAACTTGCTTGGATCTGTGATCGAGATGGAGCTCAGTATCACATTGGATACAGGTGCTACAAGGCCTGTAGCCTTAGTTCAGGTTGCTTACTAGTACGGTGCAAAGACCTGGATGTGTGTTTATTTTCTCCCTTTCAGAAACTAATTTATTTCCGCCTGTGAGGTAATATGTTTGAGTCGTTATACTTGTTACTGGAGGTTCCCCTGCACTTCTGCCCTGTTCCTTCCTTATTTTTACACTCGAGATTTTCCATCTCATGCATCAAGATTCATTTACCCAGCAATATTGTCTTTTGGTTTTCCTTTTTTTTTCCCTTACAGTGTCATAATGCCCCTTGACTTTTTCTATTATGCAGTACAAAAAGTTCAATAGCAAAGGTGTGCACAGAAGCCTATACATAGATTCCCTCAGCCAAGCTATTTTAAGCTGTGGCAAATACATCTGATGCTTAAGGTAATTACAATGCACCTGTATTAAGGGAAATGGCTGAAGTTCTCCTTAAAGATGAGAAATGAAATGTAGGCTATCAGAAGGTTAGATTAAAAAAAAAATGCTCTTGGTTAGAAGCAACCGACTTCAAGTATGGAATACAAGGGTTTGTTGACTTTTTTATGAAGAGGTAGTGAATGTGTGAGGGTTGGGGTTGAAATTGCAGTTCATGTCTGAAAATGTCTCTATTTTTTACTTAGGAAATATGTTTCGTACATTATATTTTAGTGCTCTGTCCTTCTTCATTGTCCTGCACCTTCAGTAGAACCTTAAATTATGTCTGAAACTGAAGAAGGACAAGGGGTAAAGGACACAAATTCTTTCATCTGTTTGTTTCAATGGCTTATATTAATTTGAAGCAAAGTAACTAAAGTCACATGTCTACATGAAAAACTGTTTTGCTGTCAATCCTTTTAGTAAGACATCTAACCATTATCATATGACCTCATCACTTCAGAATCCCGTTTGACCTCCATCTCACAACTCTAATCCTTATGGCAACTTCCAAATCCAAGTACCCCATTGCCAGTGCCCAAGGGGCTGTGACATTGCGAGTTGAGAATCCACAGCCACATTTTGTTGTTTTCTGGGAAGAGACAAAAGTTCTTTTTAAAAAATATTAATTTGTTAAGCTTGCTAGATCAGTTTCAGAATTTGTTCATTTGCTCGTTTATTTTTGCTGTATCTACCCTAGAATACCTATTTTCCTGTTTTCAGTAGCACAGTTCTGCTTAGAATTTAACCTTGCTACAAAATGAGTTAAGTCAGTAAGCAGCCATCGTTAAATAGCACATGATGATGTTTTACTCAAATACTTTTGTATTTTTCCAGACTTCAGTGTTCACAGCATGTAAGCTATTAGCAGGAAGACTGTTCTCAGCTAGCAGACTTTGGAAGTGGCAAATTGTTGCATTTCTTTATTAATCAAACCCAGAGATCTGAACATTTCAGTTCCAGGGGTTTTCTTTGTTTCAGTTTACCTTCTAGCCTGAAAAAATGAGCTATTTTGCTCATTAATTCTGAGAAATTTAAGTCTGTTCATAATGGTAAAAAATTAAATATTCTTTACCATTTTATTTAAAGGTAGGTGGAGGAAATGCTTGTACATTCTTCTTATGACTATAGTAGCCCTACACAAGCTGGGAATATGTTTTTTTAACCTCTTTGCTGAAGAAAATATGTCTGGGCTGCACATAGTTATTCATACACCTCACTTATGCAGCTACATCTCATCATCAAAGTCAGGTTTGATTGCTTGCCACACCTGGGATCTGATTTGGGGGAACTGCCTGAGTCCTTCAGCTTCGATTTTATTTTTTGTGGTAATTGTGTGTGCGGCTTAGGTGATTCGTTTCCTGGTTCTCTTTTTTCTTTAACAAATAGCGAGCCTTGATCAGCTGCACAAAAATGAAGAGAACATAAAAATGAGTAATTCAAGAATCACCTGGCAGGACATTTTCAGAAATGCTGTGTTTTAAATAGCCTCCTTAGAAAGCTGGTATGAAAATAGAAGATGATGAGTTTAAAAGTTTATACTTAACTTTTCAATATCTTGTTCAGCAATAGCCCTTACTAGCCTTGAAAAGTCCAGTGTGAATCCTGGAGAGGCTTTATTAGCCTGCTGACTAACTAGGAACAGGTTTTAGGTATCCAAGGTGCTTTCCTTGGGAGATTGCATCAAAGTGTGTATCTGACCTAGACTCTGAATGACTATTTATGATCCTGTTAAGAGACAGAGCTGTTGCTATTCAGGAAACCACCTGAAACTTTGGGCAACTTTGCCACTTGGATGTGCAGGCAGGAGGGCACACAGAAGAAAAGTTAGGGGAAGTGCTTTGTTCTGTCTTCATTCTAACCTTTTGGTTTCTAACCTTGTATGTAAAAGCCTGGCTTCAAGTGTTGCTGAAGAAATGTGTTCCTAGCTCTGGCAAGCCTGTCTGGTGTTGGAGGAGAAGCAGCACCTTGGTGAAGGTGGCAGCTTGTTCTGAAACCAAGCAATACATGGAGATGATCTGAAGAGGCTTGTCTGAGTGGATGTGGCAGGGCAGTATGGATGTGGCAGGGAGGTATGGATATGGCAGGAGTATATGGACGGGGCTGGCTCAGTGCCTCCTTCATGGCCAGAGTTGTTGCTGGTGCTGCTATGAGCTGAGTGTGAGGAAGTAACCCGTCCTTATGTGGGAAAGCTGAGAAGTAACAGAAACAGCATACTTTCCTTGAATTTAGTCTGTATTTAGTTAGAATTTCAATTCAGAATTGGCTTGCTTTTCCTTCTTCCCTCGCCTTTCCTTTCCTCTTTTAACTCTCTCCTCCAGCTATTTGGATATGGTATATTTTATTGAGGCAAACTACTCTTCAGGTGGATACAAGTATTCCGTTTTTGAACACTGAGGCTTCTATCCCATGTACTTAGTGAAATAATGTCACGAAGTATAGAAAAATGTTTACATTTCCAGATTTTATAATGTGTGTTGTCATTATTCTCATATCATTGAGGATGCACATGTAAGTAAAGGATCTTGAGACCATGTCCATTGGACCAAATACATAGAGTTGCAGCTTTTCTATGCTTAAATACTTTAAATGAAGTTCCTCGTCAGATTTTTTTACTCCCACCACAGCCCAAGATAAGCAGAACTCTGAGATTTTAGTTCTAGAGCAGCAACTGCACAGTCTTTATAGATATCTTGCCTCTAGCAAGTTGGAAGGAGTAAAACAACAGAGAGACTATGGACTTTGAGATGTCAAGGAGTAAATGAGAGATAACAGGATTCATGGGCATAATATAAATAATATATAGTATAAATAAAAGAAAGTATAATAATTTCATGGAACAAAGAAACAGATCCATTTTCCTGTCAGATCTGTCTGTCAGTACCTTTTCTGTAGTAGTCATCATTCTACAAGTCAGCATTTACCCTTTTCCCAGCACATTATCCTACCTTCTGGATCCCTTGATGGGCTCATCAGATATGTTGTGGTCAATCTGGTAATTGTTCCACCCCTCACACCTACCCTCTGACACCAGGCAGTTCAGAATACATCAGAAAATGATAAAAATGAATTAAAAATCTAGGCTGGACTGTATCCCACCCGTGTCCCACTAAAGGTTTCTGTTGAGTTAGGATTTGGGATTTAACATTTTCTTTCTGCTTTATCCTGTAGTTCTGTCCTACATCAATGTGTGGTGAAGGTAGAAGGTTTCATGCTTGTAGCAAGTAATTCAATTCACGCATGACGTTCTTCTGTGCCAAAAACAGGTTTGGGTGATATGACTTGGACTCTGAATGAGTTATGAAAGGCTTATGGATATGAGTGTTTGTCTTTCCCGTGTGTGTAAAATAATAACCAGCTTTAAGGAAATATTGTGACTGAAGAGTAGCTGCTGAGGAAAGGGCATTTTGTGATCGCCCTGCAGTGTTGCTGTTGGGGACTTAGGGCCCTGTTGTGCCAATCCTGCTGAACACAAGGAGTGTGAAGTCTCGATCTCTTCCCACAGACCCCATTTGTAAGATTTATAATGACATTTAGCTTATTCTCTGTGGAACTTCAGTTGGAGGTCCTTGGGGGCCACCTCTAAAGGGATCTGCAGAAATTAAGGAGAGCAAATTCATTACCAATGAATGTAAATATGTTATGTAAAATAATTGCAAATAAAATATGCACTCATGAGAGTGTTCAGTTTAATTACACAAGGTTTAAGGAGACAATCAAATAAGATAATAAGCTCTAATTTAGGTCATGGACAGCAAAGAAATGAGCAGGAATGAGAAAGGTGGGACGAAGTTGTGGCCGCACCACCATGAGACACAGGTAGCTTGAGGCATCTGATTGCCAGGCTTATTCCTACTAGGCATTAACGGTTTGTTTTCATCACAGAGAATATTTAGTTAAATGAAGATTTTGAAAGGGGAAAAAATTATTCCAGATTGGAGCTTTAACATTTGGCTGAAACAAAATTCAAATGTAGAAAATCCAGATTCTAAATTTGAATTCTTAACATGACAGGATGATTTATGAAGTACCGTGAAGTTATTTTTCCCTTCTACTAAATCCATTTGCTTCTGCCTCTGTTTAAGCTTCAAAGTCATATCTGTTTCCCTGCCGGAATATTTTTCCCCTTCATCGCTTGTGCTGTTTGGCTTGTGATTGTCAGGTTGCTCAGGAGTTCATGCTTCTGGGATTTATAAAAAAAAAAAAAAGAATTTATAATCTCAAGAGTCCATAGTCAATATTTCAGAGGATGCACTTTCTGGCTTTTCCTGTTACAAGACAAGAGTTGAAGGGCTGAACTAGGTAACGAATTATCCATGGAAAACATTGTGACTAGGCAGGCTTGCAACCAGCCATGGTATTGAAAAACAGGTGTGGGAAAAAAAAAAAGAGGGTTTTTTTTGTTGGTTTGGGTTTTGTTTGGTTTGTTTTTTTTTTCTTGTTCCACACATGAATTTATGTTCTTCTTCCGTCACATATACGATGTATACTGAGCAAGTGAAGCATAAAAATATTCCTAGGAATTGTGTACACCCTGCGACCCCAAAGAAGGGAGCTTAGCAGCCTGCAGTGTCAGATTGTTGTAACTAACAACAATGGGAGTGTATTAGAAAAATGTGGAAAGTCAGGGTTACACCATTGTCTAGTACTGTCTTAATTGTCTCAGATACATAAATTTAATGGTAATTGTAATATGTATGTATAGGAAGCCACATCTGCTGCTTTTGTCCTGAGTGATTTTCCCTGGGGTAACCTCTGCATAGCAACACCTGGGATAATGTGCGAGAGGTCTGGTTCTCCTTGTATTCACTGCTCGTGACCTCACACAAGGCACCACAGCAAGATTGCCTTATTTTTGGAGCTGGAGATGCCACTTTGGGGTTAATTTAGCTTCAATTAGTGTCTGTATTTCTGCAGCAAAGCAAAATCCAAAACATTCAGATGTGGCCTGCACTTCATTTTCAGTCAATACTAGCCTCTAGCATGTAAGCAGTGTATTTTATGGATTCTTTTCCTACTGTAAGCTCCCATAACCTTAGAAATGGTATGTCTGCCATTTGAGGTTTTTTTCCTTGTTTACTTTGCAAATCTCAAGGCCTGTATCTACCATGATGCAGATCCCCGTGGCTGTGGCAGGTTTCCCACGTGTTGTGTACAGATGCACAGCACTGCAGAAGCATGCCTCGTGTTTTGCACCTGGAAATTACGAGGCAGCGTGCAGAACGACCCAGGGAAACGTCTGCCTCATCTCCAGAAGCACCGCGGCCCCGCGAGGCTCGGCTGAGCCGTGCACGGAGCAGGAGCCACCTGCTCCTCACAGCCGCGGTGCCCGGACTCAGTCTGGTGTCTCCCAGCGTCGCCCAGATTGCAGATCTGCGCATCTCTGCCAGTGACCCGCTTTTCCATCACAGGACCACAGGCAGTGTTGGAAGAACTAAAGATTCATGCATTTTTATGAACTTCTAAGCGCTCTGATTTGCAATGTATGCCAGTACTTACTGTACTTAGTTAAAAATTGTTCCACACCATCTCTTTCAAACCGTTTTTTTCTTTCAAATCGTTCCTGATGTTGCTTTCCTTCTGACTTTTGTCCCTTTTATAATGACCTTCTCCCTTGTTTTCTATTTGCAGGATGGTTTACAGACCTACTGCTTCCTGGTGTTTGCTGCCATCTGCTTTGCAGGAGCTACCTACCTGTTCTTTGTCCTGCCTGAAACAAAAAATAAGACATTTAATGAGATCAGCCAGGCATTTGCCAAAAGGAATAAAGTATCTTTAGAAATGCAAGAAATGAACCACTACCCAGGGGAGAGGAAGTCGAGTGCAGAACAAGAATCAAACTTCACTTCTTCAGTGGACAACGGGGAAACCAAACAAGGGATTGTGTAAAGCCAGGATGCTCTTCTGGGGGACGGGGGAACACGTGCTCTTTTCATTCGGTATGTTTATAGCAATGTGCAAGTTGTATTTTTTATGTGACAGCATGAACTGCTTCCCCCTTAAATATGTTTTAAGTGAGTACGGGTGACTTTGTTAGCAGCTGGGGTGACGGTTGAGGAAATGAGTAGCAGCAGCTGATTAAATTAATAAGAGCCAGAATTTTCTTCAGCACCTGTGAAATAGGTGCTGTGGTGAGTGGGGTTATATACACTCAGAGAAGCAAAGTGGTGGTGGGGTGCATTGGTT
This sequence comes from Pampusana beccarii, assembly GCA_013399365.1. Classification (NCBI taxonomy): domain Eukaryota; kingdom Metazoa; phylum Chordata; class Aves; order Columbiformes; family Columbidae; genus Pampusana; species Pampusana beccarii. The sequence continues at coordinate 82,702 of VWYH01004065.1, read as the reverse complement.
TGCTGAGCATGTGCTTCAAGTGAGGTTTACCTGCTGTTCCTGAGGAGGAGGAGGAAGAAAAAGAAGAGGCAGTGGCAGGGAAAGGGAAGAGATCCTGGCAGTGGTCTGCTAAGAATTGATGTAGGTGAACCTGAAATGTTACCGGCTCATGTTTCTCCATATTTCCCAGTCTCTCTTACAAATCCTGACTGACTAGTAATAGAGTTGCCTGTAGTTTCTGGGTTTGCTGGCAGTGCATTTCTGTGAATATATATATTTTTTTAATTTTATTTTTTTTAAAAATAGCTATAGAAGCTTTAATATGAAGAGGAAACTAAACATTATGGTGAAGTGAGAGAATTCTGATGGTATGTGTAGGATGTAGCATTAAAAAAATAATCAAGCACCAAATTTGCTAAGGGTTGGGATTTTGGAGGGGGTTTTCTTGTTTTTGTTTTTGTTTTTTTCCAAACTCCTTTGGAAACAAGTCTTAGGAGCCAAAATTTCCTTGAGAGCAAATAAATGCCATTTTTTAATGCTCAGCTCTCTCCAAAGGAATTTGGGTGCCTACTTCTTATTTAAACACTAATTTTCATTTGGGCATTAGATTCTGAAGCTCCAGACCTCGGTCACATTAGTAAGTTTCTAAGCTATTTAACGCTTTATAGAACCGTCTTCAGAGTCCACTTATTTTTGTGATGGCAAGTCTCAGCAGGCTGTCGGGGGTTAGATGATCCATTCCCTTCCATTTGGGATTTTTTAAAAATACTGTCTTTCTAGTTTGTAATTTTGATAGTAGCTTGTCTTGACTCTTCTAATTACCTGGATGCTGGAGGTCTAATGAGCACTTTTAAATTAAATTGTTAGCAGTTTTATATGAAAAGTCAGTTAAGTCTTAGAGCTGCTGTCAATTAGGAGGAAGGCACAAGAAGCAAGTGAAGCATTTAGGTAGAGTCAGCTGCTTCTACAAGTTATGTTTATTAATCCAGAGGTTCGAAAATTTGGGGCTATTTGGGAAAAAAAAAATTATATATATGTATATATATTCATGTATGTATTCCAAATATAGAGATAGACATATACACAATGGAGAATTGCTTTCCAATACTTGGGGTTTTTTTCAGCTTCCCAAGTGACAAGCTATTTATTGTTTTGTTTTACACTGTAAATTAAAATCAGAAATCCTAATGATCAAATATTACTACTAAATTATGTATATGGTTTTATACTGTGATTTATTTATATGTGGCCTATTTACTGCACACATTTTAAGCTGACCTAACAGGGCAATTTCACTACTGGATAATAGAATAAATATTAATCTGAGCCTTTATGCCAGAATTTATGCTATTTTACTGAGATAGAGGTACAGCAGCAAGTAAGAAAATGAAAATAAATATGAACAAGAAAATTAAGAATGAACAATCAGATTTACAATATTGGTGCTAATGTTAAGAAATAGAGTGAATCAGGATTATACCAACTAATAATTGTATCTAGAAGTCAATCAAATACTACAGAGCAAACTGAAAAATGTTTTCTGATAACCGCTTATAAATTATATATATAGCAAATGAATGTCATCTTTCAGTGGCTTTAGTTGCCTATTCCTTGTGTTACATGAGGCTTTCTAAATGAATGGATATGTAAAAAATGATTTTGAATGCCACCCCTCCAGGCAATTTCAATAGTTTTGTGTTATTCTTGAAGTTGTTCCATTGTTTGGTTTTTCTTTTCCATTGTTATGCTGCTATAGCTTCTCCAGCAATGAGAGGACAAAACGGAAAATATCAGCAGTTTACCATTTGTGGGTTTTTTTCATGTTGAATGTGTCAAATTGTCTGCAGCCCATGTGTTTGTCAGTGAGTATTGTGTGGTACCACATTCTCTTTACCTGTCTGTGACATGGGAATGAGATAGTGCTAGGCAGTGTTGTACGAGTACTGCAAGTGGGTTGTGCGTGTGCGATAAATTATGTCCGTGCACAGTGATGGCAAAATAAACCTTTGGAATTAAACTAAAATGATGTAGGTTTTGTTCTGGGTAAATCTGAATCTCTACATCTGTGCAAGTTTCATTGTACAATTCCCTGGGGTTTCTTATGTCCCAATACAAGATTGTGCAGTCCCATGTGTGTATGATCTGAGTAATTTTGGACTCTACAGTTGGATAGTTGAGAGTTGTGGGGAAGAAAACAATCTCTGAAACTGCATATTTTTTGAGCATTATTTACATTTTGCTTCTTAAATCAGATTCCATACTTCATCCTTTCATATGTTCATATTGGGCTTTAGAATTAAAAATACAGACATCAGTGACAGGCAAACAAGTAGTAGTGATAACTGTGTATAAGAATTATTGAATCTAGTGAGGCCTTTTTTTAGAAAGTTGTCATTTGTAATGGATGACTTTGAGTTGCTAAAGCTCTACTTTCTGATGAGAAATGCAGTCAAATGACTATTTCTGCTACAAATATATGCAAAACCTGAGATCTGAAATGTGTATTAAAAAAATTGAGTTTCATACTTCAGGTTCTGAAGCCAATTTTCATTCCACAAAAATCTACTTTCTAGTGGGGGAAGATGTGAGTAGTTCAGCCATATGGGACAATTTTCATCTTCAGAGTAAAATGAAGAAAAAGAAAAATTTTTGAAAAAGTCTCTGAAATTTGCTTTTTTCCCTTTGACTATTTTTATATACTTTTCTACACAGAAATCATGATATAAACTATTAAAGCTCCCATCACCTCGAACAGCATCAAGAACAAATGTGAGTAAAGCATCCTTAGGAGATGCCTGCGGTCTTTTCCTTTCAACCTGACTCCAGAAAACAGAGTTCGAATACAGTCTAAAAACCTGAACTATATAGACTCAAATTATGAAGCAGGTTTGTTAATGCAAATACTCAATCTTTGAAAAAGATCAGGTTTGGGTGCATACTTAATTCTCTCTGTAAGTGATATTATTTGTGAGTGAGCCCTGTGAAAAGGTAAATTTCATGGCAAAAGCTTGGTGTTTGGGTTCCTGATCAAGTCATCACAGCTCAGTAAGCAATCATGGATAACCCGAGTCACTACTACCCTTTTCCTTGTAAACTAAACTGCATTAACCTCTCTTGTGCCATGACCTGGGAGAAACAAAGGCAGTGGGTGATCAGGCTCCTTCTTGAGATGTTCCTGCTAAAGCTGCGCTGCAGTCAAATTATTTTAAACGTCGGGTTTAGATTTTTAAAAAGCATAGAAGAAAAGCTTCCAGGAGACTTTCATCCACTGATTAGTGAAGTCAACAGAAGTCTCCTCCAGTGGTTTCAACAGTACAAAGGTACCCAAGAAGGGCATGGTATGTATAAAGGAGCTCTGAGCTTAGGAAACCCTGCACATTTTCATCTTCTTTAGACACTAAACTAATTACTTGATTTCTCAATCTGGGAAAACAATATAATTATTCAGTTGCTACAGAAGCACTGACCTGTTGCTTTTCTTCTGAGTTTGGGGGCAAGAGGTGAGTCAATTGGTGGTCTATTGGGTTTTTTAATTTAAGTGGGAGCACTATTAGTCTGGTTCATGTGCCAGAATACCAAGCATGAGACTGCTGGAGTTGCTGGTTGTCTTAATGTAATTCCCCAAAGGTAAAAAGCAAAGTATAAATCTGTCAGACCCCTGAAACACAATACATTAAGAGCATGATCTTGTAAGGGTAGGAAATAATTTGTCTGCTGCTATGTAGGCTGCCTACGGAGAGACATTGATTTTTCTTTCATTTTCTGTTGTTTCCCTCAGTTAAAAAATCAGTCAAGCTAAATGCAATGCTCACCTCTTTACATTTCTTCCACCTTTTGTTTCTGACTTGTTCCACCCAATTATATAAATATTTTTACAGTTCAGATTTGAAGATAGGAAAACAATAGTTACTTAAGAAAAACAAGCATGCCAAAGATTATGAAAATGATAAATACAATTTTTTCTAGAGGCTGACATTGTCGAAGATGAGTTCAAGAGGCAATCAAATCCAAATTTCAAATGGTTTCATCCCTTTGAATTAAACTCTACAGACTATATATATGCGTATGTATATAGAGAGAGACTTTCATGTTATCCAAGATCAGCTGCTTTAATTGTTGTACATAAAAGAAGCTGGGCCATTTGGATATTACGCCAAGTTGTGAACTAGGCTCTGGCAGTGCTCAGATACTTGCATTAACAAACTTAGCTAAAGTTTGCATGATCTTAGGCTTGGGAAAGCAGTCTAGCAAGGCTGTCTCCTTTTGGCCAGCCTTAGAATTTTCTTTTTCCAATTTTCTAAACTGCTAGGTAGAGACTACTATGTTAATATATGTTTGTATATATAAAAAATATATATTTATGTGTGTGCATGTATTACATATTAAAATACATAACTTTTTATATAGATAGCATAATCTATACTTTCTGTGAAGAATGCAGTTTTTCTAAATTCTGTGTAACTATATTTTGTTAAAAAAATGTGAAGTAAGTAGCTAATATAAGAAATTATATACTGCTTTAACACAACACTGGAATAAACCATGGTTAGACAATTTATATGCTGTCACTAACTGGCTGAAGCTTTATCTTCCTAATTGATTCACTCACTGAGCTGTTATAGACTGGTCATCTGGGTAACTGATAGTCAACAAGAGCTTTTCACATGCTTGTTGCACAGCACAGGAATCACCTTGACCCAACGCTGAAGGGAATCCTTCTCAGGATAGCTCCAGTTCTGGACATTGGTGCTAAAACAGTTGCCAACATGTAGTAAGAGAACCAATTTTCTTTTGTCAAATAACCTTCAAGAGGAATTTATTAATAGAAACATTATCCTTAATTGTAACTTTTGGGTTTTCTTTTGAGGCATTAGAGGAAAACATAAGAACTCTCTCTACCCAGCTAGAGAACCAATTTGTATGGAAGTCCCTCAAGAAGCAGGATGCATTAGCATCTCGTCAGGGCTAAGCCAAATATACTCTCCCAGTTTCTAGTGAAACTCAGATGTATTTTGTACACCAGAAGCTCTCAGCTTTTTAGCATGGAGGCCTCATTGCCACCCACTCCCATCCTTTCCCTCCTTGATCCCCACCTTTCGCCGCCACGGGCTGTGCTTTGCCTCCCAGGCTCCAGGATGAGACCTGCCAGCATGTCCTTAGAAACAACATTTTCATCAGCTGAGAAGTGGAAGGGTATTAAGAGGCAGAAAGGGAGGTCAGGTCTCACAGGGATGAAAGGATGACACTGTGCAACCTATGGCCCTCTTGCAGACAGACGTGGCTTCACTATTAAACTTCTTTTTGTAGAATTTAGAGAGGGCATGAACACTGCAACCTCGAGGAAGGGGGAAGAGGCTCTGAGTTTGTGACCGAGCAGCTACCAACAGATGAAATCCATCTTTGAGAAATCATACAAGTGGTTCAGACATGGCTGCTGTTGATTTAGTGAGTATAAAACTTATAGAAAGGCCTCTCAGGCATCACTCTGAGCTAATGATGAAAGCGCTTTGCAACTGTAATCAAAGAAAACTAAAGGCCAAAGGGATCACTAAGGACGTCACAATAAAAAAAATAACATTACGATCTGGTCCACCTCTCTTAAAAAGGTCATAGGAGGATGCAGCTGATCATTATTTGAAGTTTTTTGATGGAAAAATGAGAGTTTAAAAAGTTAAGAAGCAGCATGTCTGAGGAAAACAGGATGCAAGATGGATGGGTGGCTTGTTTTTACAGTACATGACTCAGGACCTATTCAATGAGCAATTAAAAATAAATCTAAAACTAATAGAAAAATTTTAAAATGCATAACTAAAGCTATAGAATTCATTGGCACAAATAAGAATTAATGAATTTTATAGGACAAGATATTTAAATTTATGATATCATTAAAATTCAAATTAGGCAAGAGAAATAAAAAGGAGAAAAGCTACAGTCAATAGGAGATAAGAAATTTCTCTGAGGAGCTGAGTAGCCTATAATTGGTCATGAGATCGTTATTTCACCTTTTTCTGAGATGTACGGTTAATTTATAGAGACAAGATGACACTTTATGTGGATCATTGCTCAGACACACTGTCATAATTTTTACAGGTGGCAGTGAGTATTGTGAGCTGATCTGAAATATAATAGAAGTGGGGAAATTCCAGTACTACCCAATCAATAAATAAATCAGACTCTAAAATCTTACAACTGTTGGGGGAAAAAAAAGTTTTCTGTCCATATAAGGGAGCATTTCAGATGGAAATTGGAACATTTCCATCTGGAACATTGGAACATAGTGATAATAATTGGGAAATTGTGTGCTGATCTTTCTTTGCTCTTTTAAGAGCTTTGGTACATTTTATTAACTCCATTTTGCAAAGCTATTATATGGTACAAGTTTCAGCCTTTTCTGGTTGCTCACAGCCTTGGCTAATAAGGATTAGAAATGAGTTTTATGAAGACAGGAAAAAATGGTAACAATTCAGCAGTAGTAGGAGGAGAAATAAGCATGTCTGGCAAGCTTCTGTATTTTCTATGAACTAGGACACCTGGATTGGATTATTTCAAATTTAAAAATCCTAATAAGTAGGTTTTTTTAGATATTCTCAAACTATATTGCTAAATGGGGTCAGCTTTGTGGTCCAAACGAATAGTTTGAAGAAATCCAGTCCAAATGGAGTGGGTGATGTTGGCACGTGTGATGTAGATGGTGCTGAAGAGATGATCGTTCTGGAATGCAAAATCATTCACAGCTCTAAGACAATTTTTTAAAAATTTACAAGTGACAGAAAACTGTAACACATCGTACATGCTTTCAATGTCATTAAGCTAGTCAAGATTACTTCAAAAATATCATTTTGAAGGCAAAGACATTTTTCTTTTAAATGAAAGATGTTGACAATACTTTCTTCAGTACACAATATGAGATCACGGGTGCCCATTTGATGTTCACTTTTGATCAGTTATACTATGAACAGCCCCACCAGGACAACAGTAGAAAATTCTTTCCAGCCCCAAATGAAAACGTCTAAGTTGCACCCACTTCATGATCAAAACAAAACTGACAAAATAGCCCATTATAAAAGTCATGCAGCTCTGGAGTTCCAGGCTATAGTTTGTGGAGAGGTTTTACCATTAAATACTGTATATGGAATCTGAGGGATGTAATGGTGGGCATTATCCTGAAGGCAGCTAATTGACATTTTACTCTTCCCTTCCATCTCAGGTCAGGATTTCACTAAAAACTTTTACACTGCATTGAATATTCACGTAAGTGCCTGTGGCGCTGTGAAAGGCTGTGAAATTGATTACCAACATAAATGAGGGCTAGTCAGAAGGTGAAAAACTTGCAGGACTGGGTCCTTGTTCCTCAAACAGCAGATACTAACTCTGTGGTCCTGTAAATTTATTATGACGCTGACCATACTGCTACTACTACCACCTAAAAAGAGTAAAATTAAAACCACCTCTACAATTTGCTTTGTACTTTGAGAAGCCGCTCTGTAGGATTTAGTACAATGAACAGATTTGCCCTGGGCTTTTATACGTAATATTTCATCTGACCTACATACACACATGATCTGCCCTCCTTACAACTGATGGGGTTGGACTGAGTTCTCACACATGATCACTGCTGGCAGCAGATCTGAGATCCAGTCCCTCTGCCTGGCAGAAGTGCCGGGTTTAGTCATTTAACAGGACAAAACCTTGCAATTTCCTGAGAAGAAACAGTTACTTAAAAGGGCAAAAACCTTACAACTCACTGAGAAGACGCGTCATAAAGGTATAATCTGCTCTATGACCTTTTGTGCTTCATACTTACGAATTTCAAGAGTTGATTCATACTGTGTTTTTAATGGTCTCTTCATTTGTACCTATGTCTTTCATAGCAAAAGAACCCCAGCCCTTGCCTCCCTCTAAGCTGCAGACACCTGGGATATCAGATTCTCTTCTGTTATAAAACCAAACTATAACCTTGAATTTTATTTGTTTAATACCCTCATCAAATAACATCATCACAACTCCTTTCAAAGTCTCTGTTATTGTCAGCTGGATTTACCTGGGGTCTATAAAAGAAAAAGGATGACGCAGCACAAGAACAATTGTTACGAAGGTCTGTGGAGGTGTTGAGGCTGGAAGAGTCCCTTGTCCTCCAGCTGCCTCTGCCCTGGAAGGAGCCAGCTCCCCTCTCACCTGCAGGACAGCTTTGGGGGACACCCAGCTCCTACCATGGGTCAGGAGAAGGAGCAGCACCGCTCCACCTCCCTGTGTTTTGCTGATGTTTCCAACAGCTCCTCAGACAAAAACCAAACTGTGAAGTGGATGTGAGAAGCAGAAATCACAGCTAAATGCCAAGCTCTGACCAGCCAGGCTCTGCCAGATGACCCTCTGATCTAAGGTGCATCCTCAGCACATTGGATTTAACACATATAAACACCCACAAACACATCCAGCTCAAGGACGAATCACTACTTGGGAAAAAAAAAAGTGTAATGGTCAAAAGTTTGCTTACCTTCAAGGTGTGGCAGTCCACTGACAATGACACTGCGATGATGTACCAGTTTGGGTAGACTTCACTTCTGTTTGGTGGATCAAATACAGTTCTGTCACCATAGTGACTAATGGCTCTGCATCAGATGTATCCCAGTGAAAAACAGAAGGCAAAACATACATTAGACAGCAAGATACTAGTCAGTTATTCCTTATAACATTCAGTATACTATCAAGAATGCTCATGAATTTTAAATGCCTTCTGTTGTTATGATGGTAGTGAAAAGGGTTTGGTTTGAGTTTTTTGTTTTTTTATAGACATTTTCAGAAAACTGCTTTTTCTCAGGTGTGTCTTCTACAATGTGCTCAAGTAATAGTCACACACAGAGAAATGTGCACCTCAGAAAAGTCTTGCTCTTGGGTTAATAGTGCAGCTATGTGATTAATTTCCAAAATTACAAGTGTGGAGATATTCTATTCAAAGCAGAGTATATGTACAAAAATGGCTTGTCATTGCAGTAATTGAATTCAGTTACCAGATCCATTCCCATAATAATGGAAATCATATGCACACCAAGGGAATAATTATATATGTATTTTCATGCACAGAGTTGTTTATGTATATATGTTTATTTTAAAATATATGAAGATATAAAAATGACTTTTTGTGCCCTACAAGATTTAAAAAAATAAATTTCCATATTCTAATAGCAGTAATCCATAAATACAGTAAACTGTATCTCCTTGCGTGTGTTGGATTAAGTATGACTTCGTTAAATTGCACAAACTGAAGCACTTCTCCACACCAGTTCACCAATTTTTAAATTAAAATATTTATGAGTCTGTGAAGAGGTTAGTGATTTGCTTTCTTTAGTTAGAAAGAAGTTCTATAAATCATCACTGGAACAATTCTAGTCCTTGAAATATAAATGCAGCTGTGCACAACTAGCAAAAAGAGATTGCAGCTCCCTGACAGTTTGGATTTTTCTACATTCATTCCCAGTTATTGATGCAGAGTTTGTAATAAATATCAGTGTACTTCCATGCGAGCTGTCTATGCAAATCCAGGGCCAAATAATAATAGGCTGCAAATCGTAACTCTTGCTGAACTTAGAGCAGCTTAAAAAGCCATTGAAAAAAGTTTTCATGGGCTATTTTCAGTCTAGTCCTATGTAAAGCTTATTCAGAAATTCTCGCACAGCTTAACTAGAAGCTTTGAATGCCTCATGTATTTTTATGATCTTGTTAACACTGAAATAGTGAAGTTCTTTCTGTATTGCTTAGTTTGTATTGGCAGTAGAATGTGGAGTTCTATTAATCAATTGATGCCTGCATCTTTTTATACACTCTAGCACAATGTTTATAGAAAAAAAAATGTGTATGATAACATAGGTTCTGAGTCTTTGGAGTTTGACAGCTGAAGCCTAGGTTTACACATGACCAGATCAAAATCCCTGCTTCTGACGGATGTTTTTAGGGGAACCACTAAGGATACGGAGGGGGAAATTACATTATTCAGCCTACCTGTTGACTCCATTTCAAAACACCACCAATCCATTTCCTTAGTTTCAGATTCTTATTTTAAGCATGATTCCTATGGAATCTTCACTCCTCACACAGTTCCAGGTCTCTCCTCGTAGTACCCATCTATTACATTGTTTGCTGCTGTCAGCCTATGCATCGTTGGAGTAGACAATGTTTTTCAGGGCCATGGTCCTGCACGCTTTTAAAGATAATTGTGATTTACACATTTTCACTCACACTTCAAGCCAATCCCACTTGTTTGAGCCACTACTCAGAGCTCACAAGGAGGTAAGTTCAGTCGTTACAGCAAACCACAAAACAATGCACTGACATGAAACAAACCCAGTATGAAGGTTTTGAGAAACAAGGTTTTGTGGTGCTGACAGACATCAGCCTCTGAGGAAAGAATGGAAGAACTGGGGCTTAGCATTAAAAAAAAACACCACACTGAGAAAACCCATTACAAACATGAGGCTGCTGCAGAAAGGGAAGCCATTAGCTGTGCTCTTGCTGGATGCAACAAGAGCTCATGGGGGTGCGACGGCAATTTGAAATTTTTTCTAGCAGTAAAGATAGCATGACACTAGAGTAGATGGCTGTGGAAGCTGAGGAAGGTTCCTCTCTGGGTTAGTCTATGGAACAAATGGTATGAAGGTGGTTTAGATGCAATTAATCCCTCTCTGACAAGGCACTAGATGGCTGCCATGGATCTCCCACGGCCTCATGCAACACTGTTCTGGGGCTCTCAGGTTAAAACTTCTGGAGTAAATCATTTGCAACATGGTACAAGACAGAATAAAGCCAACAGTATCACAATGCGACTATGAACAGCCAGAATCCACATAGTAAGCAGAAACGTAATAACAATTTCTCTTTTTTATTTGAAGCGCCCTAGAATCCTCACGGCCCTGGCCAGGAGAGAGCTACAAATGGGCAATGCTCCAGCCAGAGATCAGACACAGATGTTTCTAACTCCATGTGGGATAACATGTGTTTCAGCTCCTTTAATCTTTCATCTTTTTCTCTTTTTTCCACACTATAATTGAAGCCTTTCAGCTCAATTTTCTTAACTGGCAGGATACAACAAATAATTGTTAAATTTTTGAGTGACTTCACCCAGAAAAGCCTCTCTTCTGTTAATCCATATATTTCTGTCTCCAGCAGGAGCAGGCTGTAAGAATCATTATTTTTTACTTGCTCAGAACTTATTTTACCCTGAAATTGTTTTACAGTGCATCAAAGGAAAAGGTAGCCATAGCCATACTGATTCCATCACTTCTAGCTAACACTGCTTCAAACACGACCAGCTGCTCTCGTCTGTACATTATCCACAGAGACAGGGTTTAACAGTGTTCCTCTTGGCTGTGATGGAAAAAGTCAAAAAAAGGAAATCAATGGGAATAGGAAAAGCGTTTTAATTAGCATCTAAAATTTAAAATGCTGAACGTATCGACCTGGAAAGTCTCTAATAATTACAGCTGAGCCTTACAACAGAATACTGCCACAACACTCAACTACAGTATGGTTTACAGCCATGTGGAAAAAAAAAAGATGCTGAATAATTGTATAATTATTATAAATTATATAGAAAAATAATTTTATATTTATTATTAGTTAATTTTATTCTCTTGGCTCAATTTTAGTGACAGCAGCAATTTGTATTGATATTCTGGAGTGGGAGACTGCAATTTGTGTCATTTGAATGGGACCAGTGGGCGCTGTAAATGAACTCTTCATTAAGGCAGTGGGGTTAAATGAAGGAGCAAGCTCTACTATCAGCCATCGAGAACTTTCAAGGCACCTTGCTGTGCACTAGGAATCCAGCAGTTGCAAGTTGAATCTTCCCAAATGAATCATAATAATATAGACTCGAGCAACAAATACCATGCTGAAAATAAACAGAAAATGGAGTCTCTTCAATATATATTCCAAATTCCAACGTCTACTCCACAACAAACATACTCTACACAGTTGCAGAATAGTAGTCCTTTCATTAGTAATCAACTGGGAATAGCTGACTATCTACTTCCAGTAGTTACAGAATCACAGAACGTTAGGGATTGGAAGGGACCTCGAAAGATCATCCAGTCCAATCCCCCTGCTGGAGCAGGAACACCCAGATGAGGTTACACAGGAAGGTGTCCAGGAGGGTTTTGAATGTCTGCAGAGAAGGAGACTCCACAACCTCCCTGGGCAGCCTGTTCCAGTG
>VWYH01004065.1:0-70145 GCA_013399365.1 Pampusana beccarii | reverse complement strand
AACTCTCCAGCCTGTCCAGGTCTCTGGATGGCAGCACAGCCTTCTGGTGTGTCAGACACTCCTCCCAGTTTAGTATCATCAGCAAACTTGCTGACAGTGCACTCTATTCCTTCATTCAGTTGAATAGTACTGGCCCCATTACTGACCCTTGAGGCACTCCACTAGTTACAGGCCTCCAACTGGACTCTGTCCCATTGACCACGACTCTCTGGCTTCTTTCCTTCAGTCAGTTTGCAGTCCACCTCACTACACGATCATCCAGTCCACACTTCCTCGATTTATCAGTGAGGATGCTGTGGGAGACTGTGTCAAATGCTTTACTGAAATCAAGATAGAACACAACCACTGCTTTGCCAGTTACATAGAGCTTTCCCTTAAATACCTATCTTTTGGAAGAGACACACACTGTAAAGTATGTTTTAAAGATCACCTTTCAACAGCATGCTTACATCAACTTAGTAATAGTTATAATGTATATATCAGGGACGAGTTATGGCCCCTGACCTCTATCAGCATCTCAGTTGTCACTGTGGAGAAGTCAGGGACCATCTGCAGACCCTGCTCGTCCTCCTCTGGGAGCAGAGCAGCAGGACTCCCAAGGAGCTACTGTCACCTCTGCTTGTCATCTTCTCAGTAATTTAATGATCACCTTCCTATTTTACAGGTTACACAAATTAATTTTAAATAGAAAGAAATGATAGAGGGAGAAATGAACCTATGAATTATCTAAATTATTCTTTCCCTGTCTATCTTGACATAGACTATTTTGTCAGAAACACAAGGGTTGCTGGAGTCACACTTTTAATCACCCTGTGCCAGGAATATCAGGCTGCATAGCTGAGAAATGTGTGCAGTTTGCAGGAAGACTGAGAAAAATAAGTAATACCTGCATAGCATGTGGACAAGTGAACGATAGCACTACATTGCTTCCCACTGAAAGTATTGCCCCAGCTGCAACCAGGGCTGGATGCAGGGCTTTGTTTCCACAGTCACATAATTAAATTTTAGATCAATAATCTGAAAAAATAATATTTTCCTAAAGTAAAAATAATCCTCTAAATTCTGGTGAGACTCTGACTGTTATTGTGCCTATGTAACTTTGCATACATCGGCCTTGGGTTTATGTCACTATAATGGTGATAAAATCCTAGTCCTTCACCCTCCCAAGAAGGAATGTGAACTTTATGCTAAGATGAGATGTGAAATATTGAAACTCTCCTGATGATAAAGGATGCTTATAGGAGGGAAAGACTCACAGCAGGGGTGTCAAACTCAATTTCACTAGGGGCCATATCAGACTCGCGGTTGCTTTCAAAGGGCCAAATGTAATTTTAGGACTGTATAAATGTGGGAGACTCACAGGCTTACCAAGACAGTGAGGGACATCCACAAAGGCTGCCCTTAGTTCTGGGGCTGCCTGCCTGCTGTCTGACACTCAAACTGTGTCCTGGGGTGTCCTTTGGCTAAAGGGCAGCCAAGATGATGAGCCCCAGTAGGCAATCGGATACTCATTTTGTATTAAGTATAGGCAACCACACAACTGAAGAGGCAGAGCTCTTTTCCAGGGATTTCTATTGAAATGCATATTGGTGTCAAAAGACCAAACCTACGCAGACCAACTGATTATTGCATACTAGATCTTGCATAAGCTGCAGCAATTGATTGCCATGCTTGAACAGGCCCTGCAGGAGCTCCCCTACGATCCCAATCCATGCCTTTCCCACTTTCCCCATGACCCGCCAGCTCCAGCGCAGACATGGAGGGGCTGCCCGGCCCAGGGCAGGTGTGAGCAGGGCATGGAGGTGGGGGCACAACAAAAGATTTTAGCTGTCACAAACTGTCTGCAGTGCAGATTGTCAGAAATGCCTTGCATAAGTATTTCCGTATTGTTTTATATTACATACATTACATACATACTGTCCCTTTAGCGTGTTGCCTAATGCTACTCAGGGCAGCTAGCCAGAGTTTTATTTTCAAGCATAGCTAGTAGTGTGAAAGGCTATGGTGAAGAAAACAAGTCCACTACTGCATTTTCCCCCTTCGCGATTTGCTTTAATTAGTACATGTTTTATGGCTGGAGATGCTGTGTAAATGTTATTACTGCTGTTCACAGCATACAACAAATCTACATATATGGTTTCTTCTGATGGTAATGTACAAATAGCATGTCTCATTTTTTGAAAATTACTTAATTTGTACAATGTTTGCAGATCCTTTCAGTCAGAAAAGATGGTATAAATATAAATTATTGTTTCCATGTGCTGTTTTCTGCAAATAAAAATAGACTCCATCTAGATTCCATTTTTTTTCCTTCACAGATCTTTCTGTTGATTCTTAATTGTAATCAATCTCTGATGATTCTATCAAAGGCAGATGCTAAAGTGTAATGTTAATTATTTCTGTCACAAACACAGATGAACAGACTATTCAGTGCACAGATTTTGTGCATTTTAGAAAAAAAAAATCATCACTTCTGCTTACGACATTTCTCTAAATGTGCTTTTAAAACAATTTGGGTAAGGAATAATTAGTATTGTTTTCACAACTAGGAAAATCCATTTTGTACTATCACTGCGCTTTTCAATGAGCACTAAAAAATAAGTAAAATATTTGAGTGTAGTAAGTTAGAATATGTGGGCATGTCTAACTAACAGTTGAAATTTGTGGGATCAGGCCCTGTAAGCCTGTGTTTGCTCAATTTCTTTTCCTTCCCTCTTCTATCTCTGCAGAAAATTACCTGTAATTTTTTTCTAATAATCTCTTCAAAGAAACCAAATATCTTTAATCTATTTTTAGATTATAAGCTCAGAAGAAAAGTTGGCACTTTATTGCAGAAGATTAATTTAGTCATTGCAAAACTTTCTTGTTTGTGAGTGCTTTCAGCCATTGTCTTGGGCTCCAGCTGCAGAGGATGGGATGCACTATTTGTAAATATTTTATCTGGGAATAGAAGGAGCAACAGAAGCTATTTGTTTTATTTTATTTATTTATTTTATTTTATTTATTTTTATTTATCCTGTAAGTAAATCAGCCTAAGTCCTCACCCCTATTTATTTCCCCACAGCACCACACCAAATGCTGGGAACCCTGCTCCTGAATGCTGGTGCCATGTTGTGGAAAGCCAGCATTCAAGTATTTCAGGGCTAGAGTCTTTTTAAAAATTAAGATGTGCACGGGGTTAATGTACACAAAGGCTCTGGACCACTCGAAATAAACTGACATCCCTCCACTGCCAAGCTACTTCAGATACAACAGCCAGATACCTGGAACTTATTTAATTGTAATATTACAGCTGTCAGAGGAAAACATACTTTTCTATCAGTTCATAAGACATTTAATAGCATATAATCAATGTGCATTAAGTTTCACAATTTCATACCTACAAAGGCCTGAATTCAACTCCCAAAGCACACCCTATTATACATAATGTGGCAAAAGTAATTTCTGGAATCACTCTCCTGTCCTTTAGGATTAAACTCAACGTTACTACATTTCTCACATGCTTCAAAACAAAAAAATTGTAAATGATGATGAATGCTGCAGTTTGGCCCAAGACCACTATTAAATAATAAACCAAAGCAAAATTTATTGTGTATTGGAAACTACCTTTCAGAGCACTCTGGAGAGGATACAAGTCTGTTGTAGGCGATAAATGTCTCTCTTACTGTATACGTCTCTTTGCACTCCAGCAGAGTAGCAGGTTATATTTAAACTCTAGAGGACACCATCACCTTGCCCCTCCCGTTTGTAAAGGCTTTAGCCACTAAATTTATCCTTAAACAAGTCAGTATTTATTAGGCTTTCATCCAAAGCCAGATATTCATGAACTGCATGCAAGTCCTGTATAACCCTCTGTCTATTTTTTCACCCTTACTGAAGAGTCAGAATTTGTGTCTCAGCTGAAGTTCTATTGGTGATGTTCACACCAGCTGCCTGGTCTCCAGTGGAAACCTCCTGCCATACATCACAGAAAACTGGCTGCTCCTCCACATGCTTTCACAGCATAGGTGGGACCAAGAGGGCGACCAGAGCTGCTCCCTCTGCCACCGCTGCCTGTGCTCCTGGTCCATGGCAGGGAAGCCTCCAGGCAGCACAAGCCCCAGGCACGCATCCTGAGGCAATAGCCATGTGCCACTGGCAGAGATGCTCCCCCTGCAGATCACACACGGGTCAGGGGCCAGAGGGGGCAACAGAAGTTCACGGAGAAACAACACCCATCTTGGTGAAACCACATGGTCTGAAAACTAATAATATTCCTTATGATCTCTGATGGTTTGGTCTAAGCCTGTAAATCAAAGGGAAACTCGCCTAGGCACTCTAAGCTTACAGTTGTCTATAGCATTAAATTGCTAAAGAGGTCCCTGGCTTGGTTTCAGCCCACACTGACTGGCAGTCTCCCAAAACTTCCCAGGCACAGTCTGGGATTTGGGACAAGTCAAGGACCGTTCCTGGTGAGCCGTTTCTCATTTCTCTGTTAATTCTTACTGCAGTGCACCATCATGAGTTCATGCATCTTGGTAATAAGTCCGATTTCCCTACATTTTGGAGACAGTGCTTGTGTGTAGCACCACTATCTGTCATTAAAATGTTATGCAAAACTTTTTTTTTTTTTTTCAAATATGGAGTAGACAGAAATAAAAATTTCCAGGTTCACACTTGTCAATGTTTTCCTATTTGCTGGCCCCTAAACAATTTCCACTGGTTACACGGATTCCTGTATGAGGCAAAGCTTATCGACAATAAAATTACTTTTCTTAGACACTTCCATGTACCTTCTGAAGTAAGAGCCAATGCCCCTTGGATTGGCCACAGGGCACAGCCATTTGTCCATGCACACTGCTGCACCTTTAGGCTGAGGAGAGTCACCCTTCAGCTCAACATGTTTTTCATACTGTACTAGAGCTCCCTAAAAGCAAACGGCTGCCTTAATTCTTTGTGATCACCACTGGCAGGAGGTGACTCATTTTGAACTAGCGAAAAATCCAAGAGAGAAAGAAAATGCCAGAGTTCCCAAGTTCAGCACTCCACAAATGACTTTCAATTTGACAAGCATGAGTGGAAAGAGCTCTTCGCCAGACTCTGAACTGCAGCTCTGCTTAGCTCAGGAGCTGCAAAGCGCAGGTAAGGCCACTGAGATACGCAATGGAGACCGAAACAGAGAATACTGACAAGGCATTTGCCTTCCCAGAAGAAAAGGAGAGGAATCGTTCTGACATAAATCTAAAAAGCCTGATGAGCATTTTGTTCTTAACTGTAATGAAAGACAGGGGCATGTAATTATTAAAAAAAAAAAAAAAAAAAAGGCATAGATCCCCATGAGGACCCTGGAAGACTCTCGGATGACCTGTACATGGAAACACAAAACACTAAATATTATTAGAGAAGTTCCCTGGGGATTTCACAAGGATACAATTCAGACTGCAAGAATAAAGCTGCTGCCATTCTCCAGAGAATCTCCAATGGGGCATAAATCAAAAGCCTAAAAGCAAAAGAGATGATTCACCTCTCAGACAGGCATGCATCTTGCCGAAAACAACACAGAGTAGCCAGTTAAAGCCCTAGAGAAGGTGATGAGAGGAAACAGATTTCTAAGTAACCTATCACTGCCTTACGATAGTAAGGTTTTCCACAGTTTGTAAGATTCAGTTTATGCTCAAGCCCCTAAGCAAGTTATTACATTCATATATTTCTGAAAGCCATGGTGTGGACCCATCACACTTCTCAGTACTTTTGCCAATTTAATTTTAAAACCTCGAAAAGAAAAATCAATTTTTCTAGAAAGGTCAGCCAGTTTGAACTGTTTGAGGTGGGAGAGGGTGTTGCAATACTACTGGGGTGCAGTAAAAAAAAAGCAGCCACATTTTGGGCAGAAGCAACCTCACCTTTAGAACAGAAATGCAACACAGCAGCATTCAGCTTAGCTGCGTACAGCAGGTATGCACTGTCTGTACCACAAGAAGCACAGACGAACAAGATGTAGAAGAATTTAGGGAGGTATCTGTAATATCTTAAAAGGAGCTAACAGCATGCAGGCAAAAGCTGTAACTAGAATTATGTAACAAATATAGCTTGCTTGCTCTCTGGGCATTTTCATCTTCACCTACTAATCTACCTCCTAATAGGATCATTACTAACATTTCAAACATATCTGCAGCTTTCAAAGAACCTTCATGTCTTATAAAATGAGTAGCCTCAAAAAATTATTTTTTCCCCAAAGGTCATTAGTAATGTACTACTATTGCAGTAGTTCGTGCTTCATGCTGATAAGGTGGAGACATTTTGAACTAGTGTATATTTTTTTTCTTTTAAACTAGAAGAACCACCTTGGGAAGGCTCACTGCAGATTAAGGATGGCTGTCCAGGCCAGTGAAGTCAACCTGAGGGACCTCCCTTCCTGCTGGACCCATGGCAGCGAATAAGAGACCATGGCCAGATAATCTGCAGATAGCTTCATTAAAGCTCATGAAGGTTTTGCATGAAAGAAAACAACTTCAGAGCAAATGAATGAATGGCGTGATGACAACTAGATACACAGATGTATTTTTTTTCCAAAATACCATTACACCTCTGTGATATAGGGAAGACCAGCAAAGCATGCACAAGCAGGAATCCAGTGAGCCCTCCTTTTAGCTTCTACCACAGTCCTGAGCTGGGAATTCATGCAGCTGTACACAGCCAAGTGGTCTTCTGCAAAACAGGCTGGAAAAAGGAGGCCTAATATCCTCCCAGAGAATATGTGGCACATGGTTCCAGCTGATTGCCTGTTATGGAGCTGGTAAGGTAATTCATGGACCTATGTTTTCCCCAGCCGTGGTAAAGCAGTCTGCAACTGCAGGGACACTAGCAAATGCCCACCCTGGTCTGCAAGAGAACATGGGAGATTTGACCAAGGGCACTCAGGAGTATACAGGCAGGAGGCTCCTTTCAGCCTCTGTGCCCTTTCCAAGCAATGCTGGACTGCACCTCAGCAGCACATCCCACACCTCTCAGCTGTGGTTTGCTTCATTCTGAGGATCAAACATCCCAAACGCAGCTCAAAAACTTTACATCCTATAGCAAATATTCTCTCTAAATGTGTATTCAATTAAAAGACTGTCCTAATGGCCAGCACCTGAGTATAAACTTCCCAGGCTTGCTAGAAGTGAGCACCCAGGCAGGAGAGCCACATCTGAGATGCTGTGGTCTTAGGAGACTGAAGGACCTCAGTGCTCACAGGTGAGGGGGCACAGCCTGGCCTCCAACCTGGGGTGCAAAGGCACGGGCAGGTGTCCAGCTTCCATATTGCCTGAGAACTCCTCGAAAGGGTTACACAAAAATCCCCAGCACACTGTGGAGAACTGCCTAGAGCTGGTGTCAAACAGCAGGTCTTGGGTTGGAGCTTGGGCTACAACTCAGGGCTGTGAGATAGTTGGATGAGCTTTCAACCCTTGGGTCCAGAGACCAAGATCTGCTGGGAAGGTTTCAAAATGCTTCTCTGAGCTTGTTCCTTTCTTTATTGCTCACCTGACATACAGTAGCCTGGTGGTTAAAGCACAGCAAGCAACAGACTTGGATTTACTGTTTTATTTCTGTCTGGGGTGGCATGTTCAAACTCCAGCTTCCCAGAACAGATTTACACAAAGGAACTAAGCGTTTCTACAGTGTTGCTTA
The DNA here is from genome assembly GCA_013399365.1 of Pampusana beccarii. Taxonomy (NCBI): domain Eukaryota; kingdom Metazoa; phylum Chordata; class Aves; order Columbiformes; family Columbidae; genus Pampusana; species Pampusana beccarii. The sequence goes on along the minus strand of VWYH01004065.1, from coordinate 62,495 downwards.
GGCTTCTGGGGACATCTCCCTGGTGTCTTTGTGATCTTTTCATGTTCAAATTAAAGGAAAAACTGTCTTTCTAGCCCTAACTAGGAACTGCTGTGTTGTCAGCTCTGCAGTTCAGATCATGACTCAAACCTGGCAATCATGAGACAGAGAAATCACCTTTTAGTCTAGGGGGAACTGGGAGGGGAAAAAAAAAATAAAATCAAATTTCATCATCATATTTGTAGCTTTCTATACTATTAATACTTCACCTCCCTTTCCCACATAGCTGCAATAACTGTTCACCTATTCCCTTGCCAGTTGCACAGAGGAAAAACTTACTTTTATTCTCTTCAAAAGAAAATAATACTAATTTTGGATTACTCACTTGATTAGCTTCTTTCTTAGTTTCTTACCTCCAGTTTGTAAACATCCTCTCCAGATATGCCCCCTTCTTCCTCCATACTCCTCCTTGCTGAGCCCCCTCTGGGTGCCAATCTACCGGTGAGCCCTTCAGCTGAGGGCCATGCTCTGCTCCCCTCCCACTCCTCCCTCCTGCCCCCGACCTGCTTCACCAACCCTCCCTGACTATGGGTACATCACTAATTTACATTGAAGATACATTAGGGAAGAAGAATGACACTGATCAATGTTCAGGAGTGTTCGCAAACCTCAACTTTAGGGCAACATCCTGCAATCACTTCCATTTTTCAGAAGTTCCGGCCATGGAACATGACTTTTTTTTTTTTAATGTAGAATGAGTTTTTCTATCCTGGCTGCTGCTTCTCAGTGCTTTATTGAGAACTGGGGTGGGATTTACCAGATATACATAAGGTGTATCTAATCCACCCCCTGTTGCACTTCACTGTGACACTGCGTGATTGCCCAGGATGGCCAACCCTGCTCACACCAGGTCACCTCTGCCCCTGGCACTACAGTAAAACACATGAGCTTTATCTCACCTTTTGTCCTGTAAACCCACCCACAGTGATGGCTGCAGAGTGACCAACAGGAAGGGAACAACAAGGGTATCATCAGGGGATCAGTAAAAAGAGAAAGATAAACATTACTTTGAAATTTATCTGCTTTTGTCAGCTTGTGTCATTTTGGCTGAATTGAAAGGAAAACTGTGAAAAGAACTTTTGGCTTGGATTGAAAATGGCTGTCTGAAAAATAGCTTCTAAGTAAGAACAAATGTAGCTTAATGGAGTAGTGAGTCAAATTGTAGGAAGAAAAAGAGAAGAGATTTCTTTGTACAACAGTAATGATAATTCCACCAGCATAAGTATCTCTCAATGCATGATTGAAGGTAATACTCAAACAGAAAAATGTCTGCATCATTAGAGACATAATAATCACTCATAAATTTGAGACATATTCAAAAATTGAATTTCATCAGATCATCTATACAAACAGCAAATTTTTCAAATCAGTCTACCTTCATCTTCCACCTACAGAAGGCACCAGGCAGCCATCAGGTCTTCACTTTCTCATTTTTCCTCTGTTTTTAAGGCAAGTTTCCAGGTCGGGCAGGCCCCTGGGCTAATGTTAGCAGTGCTGCGGTATAAGCAGGAAGGCGGGGAGGGGGAAGGTGTGCGTGGGGTGGCATTATTGCTCATAAAAAATCAGCAGGGAACAAGTCCCAACAGCTTGTGGTAAGAGCCCTTGTGCCTGCCCCTGCTCCAACTGCCCATGCCCAGGGATCATGTGTGGGGGTCCTGCAAGCCCCACCGATCTCACAATGTTCCCTGGGGTTGAGACCATCCCACCCAGCTGCAATTTAGACAAGATTCTTAGGGACATGGTTTAGTGCTAGAGTTAGGTTATGGCTGGACTCAATGATCCTGAGGGTGTCTTCCAACTGAAATGATTCTGTGACTCTCACTGCAGCTCCAATCCAGCCCCAATGGATTTTCTTTCAGCTTTCTTCTTCGACTTGTAACAGACTGTCTGTCAGCAAAGACATGTTCCAACTGCCTTCTAGTACTGTTGCTTTCCTTGTAACTTTGTCAGTTTTGCAAGCAAAAACTTCATATTTTCCTCTGCTGGGGTAATTCTTCCCTTGTATTTAAAAAGATCCACAGTACAAAGGCTATGCTGGCCAGTGCAGTGAAATAACAAGGTCCATGAACATGGTGTTGCTTTTAGTGAACTTACACTGAAGTGGATGAGGCACTGGGATAATTTTACACTAATAGGTCACACAATGACGGAGAAGCAGAAAGAAACCTGCCCCCCAGTGGGATGGGGAAAGAGAAAAGGAAGAGTAACTGAGAGAAAACTTGTAGGTCAAGAATAAAATAGTTTAATAAACAAAGGATGAAAGGAAGAAAAAACAAAACGAGTGGTGCAAAAGGAATCATTCACCACTCCCCCCATGTAGACTGATGATCCTGGCCAAAAGATGGCTAACTGACCTAGCCTTGCTCCTCCATGTTTTATTTCCGAGCATAACATTACGTGGTATGGAATATCTCTTTGGTTAGTTCAGGCCATCTACATAGCTGCATCTCCTCCCAACCTGTTGCACGTGCCCAAACTGTTCACTGCAGGGGGGCAGAGTGAGAAGTAGAGAAGACCTTGATGTTATGCAAACACTAGAGCAAAAGCTAAAGCACTAGTGTGCTAACAGTATTATTCTGGTCACAAACCTACTACACAGCACCATACAGGCTGTGATGATGAAAATTAACTCTGTCCCAGCCAGAGCCAGTATAGGAGAGCTGATTTTCAGCTAGGATGTGCAGGTCCGGTTGTAAATAGCTACATTAACAAGACAGAATTAATAGCCAGAAACTGAGCATATTTCTGTTGTATTTATCAAAATTCCCTCTGCATTTTCAAAGGCAGATTTAATGTAGTTGGGTCATGTGGCCACTGAAAATCTTATGAACACAATACTAAATTTGATGTCAGAATTGTTTATGTAGCAAAAGTTGCAGTGTTTTAATATGGATGTTTGTATGCTTTCTACAGAGAACACAATGATACTTCACTTAAATTGCACCTAGCAGCCTTGTGTGTAACTCACGTTTTTTTGTGGGGGAGGAAAAGAGCTAGGGGAAATAAAATATGGCTGACAGAATTTTCTAACAATTTGGCAACCGGTTGGGGAAATACAAATTACTTTAAATGCATCTGAGTGAAATATTTTGACTTGCATCCACACATTTCAACTTCTTGTTTGGAGTCTGAGTTATTACATTTTACATAGGGAAGGGGGAGAATCAATCTGAGTGAACTTCTAGACTCATAAGATCTTGCACTGTCAGCTGCACCTCAAAAGCTGTTGATATTCAACATGTCTGCTATTGTTATATGTCATCAGCTGTAGAATGGGATTTGTCCTGAGAAGGATATAAAAATGACAAATCCACTCAGTTACAAAACCACTCAGCTACTCCTACTGGTGCAGGATGCTGCAGTTATTCTTGTGTTGTTGCAGTTAGATTTTAACACTGAAATAGGCTTCCACATTTTAATTGGGGAAGGAAAATTGCGTGCAGCCCCACTCCTTCGCTCCTGCCATACACAAACAGCTCCTGCTGTGGCTGCCACTCACACACCCACAAATGCAGGAATGGAGCCCCCATATGACACTGTCTACAGCACATTCTGTCACTTAAAAGCTTTGATTTGCTTCCTCAGCCTAATATTTTTTTCTTTTTTTTTTTTTCCTACTAAATCCTGCATATGAAAATAGCTATAATCCTCCAGGCAAGGAAAGAACACTGGCTGAAGATTTTTTTTCAATGCCATGTTATCTGCACAGTGCTGATTCAAATGGTTAATGATGTATGGGAATGTTAAGTAAAATTTGAATAATTTTCTTCTATCAGGTTTGCCACTCCTTAGATGCATAATTTAAAAAAATAACTTCAATCTTTTCCCAGGTCTGCATAGGCCAAGATAGTTACTCGCAAAACTTTTCTGTAAGATTGAAAATACATGGAAGAAAAAGACTATTCGCTGTCATCTGTCTCTTTGAGTCACATCAATGAATTGAACTCTTCATCTGAACCACGCTCCCTGCTTTGCTTTTTTTTGGTTTTGCTTTTCTTCCTGCTTCTTTATTACCAAACAATTCCTACCAATCTATTGCAAAGTTACACCCATACTCTTACTGAGACAATGCATTAAGATGGTGTAAAAGTGCCATAATTCAGTTCTGAATCAGGCCTACAGTGGTTACAAGATACTTTACATAAACTAGGGAGGCAGAACTGTGTTAGGGCAGAGGTTTTGCCTAAGAACTACAGGGGTCATAAACAGCTCCCCTGTAAAGTAAAACTGAAAAGTCTGGAACTGTTTACCTTAAAAGTATAAAAGCTCACAAATAAACCAGACTAGGAATTTTTCTTCCCTTTGTCATGTGACACAAGAAATAAGGAGGCATTAGATGAAACAGAGGGGCAGCAAATCAAAAGCTGATCACAGGAACCAAATTTTCAAAAACTGTTTGACATCCTCCAATTTGAAAATGAAACTACAGTGAATTTCTAAGACCAAGTTGAATATTTACACAATCTTCAGCAATATCTAAAGTTAGTTAAAAATGTAGAGGAATCAGTGCTCGTCAAGGCTACAAGGACAGTACTATTTGCAGCAAGTAGTAACATCTTTTATTACCCTCTATGGCAAAGAGACTTTCAAGCACATGCACTTTGCTTCATCAGATATAGAGGCAAAACACTTCAGATCTGAAGAAGGGCTCTTGTTCCAAGAAGTATGGCTGCCTATTGTATCAGTTAAATACGAGATACTATAACTTTCTCAGGATTTATAATAGACAATGACAACAAAAATCAGCAACAGAGTATAAAACATCATGACTCAGACACCAGCATTTTAAGCACAATATAACAAGGAACAGCTACAGAAATGTCTTGATTTTGAGCTGTAGTGTTCGAAAAGGTTAGACAAACTGTGCACACACCTTACCAGGTGCGACGGGTCCTTTCTTCTGGGACTTCAGAGCAAGGTCTTCCTGAAGACCTCAGCAACCTCCCTTCGCGCTCCAGCAAACAGTTATATTGGCTCATTTTCAAATACCTTCAATACCAGACTTGTAAAGAGGACATAAACTTTCTTAGCTGTGGAAGAAGTTAAATCTAACACTTTGCCATACCCACATTAGGGCTTATTAAAAGTTTGACAAGGGACATTTAGGACACTTTTTGGTGCTCTTCCTTCACTTCTTCCTATGGAAAGAACTTCATTTTGTGGGAGAATGATAGTTTATTTTGCACAGGTCACTCAATAGTGACAGTTTATTTTGTGTAGATCGCTCAATGGACTTGATATATCCTATAATTACTAACCAGGTCTGGATTCCAACCAGAGGCCAAATACAGAGATACTTTGTATCATCCATCTTCTATGTACCTTCTGCTGCTGTATTCAGTATTTGCTAAGAGGTGGAAGTGGGAGGAAGAAAGTAAGACTGAAATGAAGCCAGACAGCAATCCAATTACTGCTTGCTAACCCTAGAAAGTATTTTTATGCCTTTTTTCTATAACTTTTAAAGTGTAGGTTTGTCAGCCTGGACATCTTATCTTTCCTTCTAATCAAATTCAGTGTTTTACCAGTGGGGAGCAAATCAAGCCAGTGGTGTGGCAAAACACAGACTACACAGCACAAAAGCCAAGCGGGTAGAAAAGCATTTCTGACTTCCTTTTAGCTCTCGGTCCAGAACGAGTGGAAACTATGGGATTGGAATACCAGTCAACTAATTTTATCAAGGAGTTTTGACCTGGACTGGGTTTTCAAACAGATGGGAACCATATCTGGGCTAAGCTTTCAAAGTACATAATTTACACCAGGATCAGACCTTCAGAGCTCTGCCAATGGGAGAGGAGAACTGGACTGAGAAATGCTGACAATGTGAGCCTGGGCCTCCAAGTCTGTCCTTACTGGAGGAAGGAAATATACAGGCATAGCCAGCTCATAAACAGCCAGCCTTGCATGGGATGCTGGGGCCATGAATTGTAAGTCTTAATGTAGCTAGCCACTTTTTCTTGTACTTCATCCTTCTCCTTCTTTCCTATATTATCTTCTTGAGTATAGGTATTCTAACTCACAGAATGGAGACTGGTCATAGTATGTAGCTCATCCTGTAGGGAAGGCAAACAGAAGGAGCATGAGAAGACTACCTTCCCACTGTTTAAAGCCTCAATAGCTATTATGTCAACCCAAACTGCTGGCAGCCAAGGCTGGTGCAGATCCCATCATCTTCAACTGAGTCGGAGGCTTAACTGAATAGTTAAGAGTAGCAGGAACTTCATAACTTGACACAAACAACAAATGAGACCTCCAAGAACAATCCAAGGCCATAGGAAAATGGACATCTCTCTTCTCCAAGGATAATAGATTATTAAAGGGAGGTAGCCTGGCTGCAATATTGGAATAAAACTACAGTCAATCCACCATGCTGATGGACCTTGAGTGGTCCATCCTCACTTCAGTCACAGACCAGCTGCAGATAAGCCAGAAGCTGAGTTGCAGTCTGGCCTCAGATCATCACAGCTTGCTGACTAGGAAGAATACACAGAGCCACAGAGGTATTTTCATGTGACCTGAAAGCCACCCACTTGAACACAGAACGAGACATGCAGGAATGAGTTCCTTCTGAATCTGGGGCTCTTTCATGTGGAAAATGAAAAGAGAGGTTGTAGAGGACAATTTCTAGCATATAAACCTCCCTAGCTGTTGTAAGTGAAAGAAAGAACTTAAATTGTGAATGTTTAACAGGCTGCAGATAACTGGTATGGAGAAGCAGGGGTCGGTATCTGAAATCAAACTTCTGAACCCTCATGCAGAAGCCTGCTACTGCAACCAATACAGACAGGTAAATTTTGATAAAACCTGGACTGAAGTGGTGCATCCTGGATCCTCCAGCAATAAAGAGGTGTGAGACAGTCACCATATAGGTGTTTGACTATGCAATGTGCTTCTGCAGGTAGACTGTGTGCTGTTTGGGGTCCTGGAAAGCAGAGGTGGTGCAGAAAAGCAGGGATCCCAAAAAGAAGTAGCCATCTTGGAAAGAAGGGAGCCCAGAAAGAAGAAAGCTGCGATCTTGGGTAGAGGAAAGTAAGTTTCCTCCAGCTATTGATTAGCAGCTCCCTAAGGAGACTATGAGACACTTTTAGGACAATTTATTGTATCTAACCAAACAGAAAATAACTTTTCTTCCTGTACCAAACAATTTTCTCTAGTGCTCCAGCTAATACGCTAGGAAATTAAGAAGTAGAGCAGAGGCAACAAAAAAGACAATTTTAGAATGGCAAAGTCATCTCTTTTAAATCTTCTTCACCACTGAACGATCTGTCTTAGTATATTAAAGTTATAAAGTTTGTATTACTGCCATCACTGAATTCATCGCATTTGCTTTTATACACAGGGAACTGAAGCATACCATCTTTTAAAAAAGCAACTGAAAGTCAACTGTGCCTCTCTGAGCCACCAAATAAAGCTCTCAGCCCAGAAACATGAAATTAAGGGCATCTTTTAGCCTCCCTGAGGCTTCCTGAATGTGCAAAGAGGCACAGATGTAGCAGAAGCCATTCTCTGGCCAGACTGAGCTGGCGGGCCCATCGCGTAGGGTGGTCCTCATTTGACATCCATTGGTCCCAGTGCTGCAAAACCCCACTCCAGGGTGTTTAAACAGTCCCTGTACTGAATGGATGCAGTAGTATGTGGGGCCCATTGCTTTGCTTCAGCTCACAGTGAGGGAATATAAAGTGAATGCTGAACCAGGTGATGCTCAAAAGTGAGAAGGGATGATCCTGCTTAGTCTGTGCTTGAAAAGTAGTTCAGTTTATATGCTTTTATGTGGCATTTCAAAGCCCATCTAGCTGGGATCCAGATTCATTTGCAACATGTACAGGCATACTTGAGTGAATATATCTGTAACCTATAAGGTATTAAAATGCTTAGATTTAAGTGGAATTTAGGTGCCTAAATTTAGAACAACAGTCTTGAAAAAAAATCCTGCTTCCAGAGCCAGCTGCTTTATAAGGCAATATTTTCTCCAAGTGCCTAAAACTGTGCCAGCACATACACCCCATGGGCCTTCATTTTTGCTGACATCTTCCCACCAACTATGGAGAGTTGGCACCTGGACATTAGGTATTCCTGCATTGTTGACACTTGATTTACCAAGCACACTCAGAGCCTGCCATTTAGCTTGACTCAAACGTAGCCAGGAAGGACAGTACTCGCAACGTGTATCACAGTCTGGTGGTTAGAGACCCTGCTGAAAACACAGAGATTAAGCTTCTGCAGCCTCCAAGGAGAGCTGCTGAGCTGCAGCGTGGGCACTGTCTCCCCTTCCCAAACCTGGGGCACGACTGGGCCAACACTGTGGTGTGCACAGATCCAGGGGGAGCACAGTTAAGAGATGTTCACTTTTACTTGATGCGGGTCTTTGTGCTAACATGGTGAATACATTCAAGCAGAGGTATTGTCACTTCTCATCCAAACAGTACATAAGGAACACATTCGAATTTTGGAGTTACTCTGCAGATTTCTGCAGGCTGTTACCATCACCTGGGTATCCTGACAGAAACCACTAAAAGGTGAAAGGAAAAAGAGGAAAAAAGAGAAGCATTCTACAAAGATGTAAACCAGCATAAACCTTGTATAGAACTGAGTATTTCCTATCAGATATTCCATTATACATAACTATTTTTTATGAAGTTAAACCCTCTGCCTCTTAAGCTCACTTCCAACTGTCTGATCACTGATAGTAGAAGTTGGTATCTTTGTATTTGAAAAAAATATTGTTAATACTTGTATTTAACAGAAAGCAGCACTCCTACATCTTTCGTACTTGCATATTGGCAGATTTGGGCTTGAGTCACTAAAAGTCAACTCCATAACGTTATGTTACAAGTTACCACAGGAGATCAGATTTTCACAATGAATACATGCATTCAACATGTAGCAGCAAATTTTTACTATGTTCAATACCTTACTTGCACAGATTAAAGAAATCACAGTACTGAGAAACTGAGGGCCATTCTACCAGAGATTTCAAGTGGGACGAGGCACCTTCAGAAAGTTTCTGCAAGACAGACTTACTTCTGGCAATCCAGCAGAACTAGGACAAACCTCTAAAATGCCCTACCATCCCACAGCGAAAACAGCCGTATCCAGCACAGTGGGAAGATGATCTCAAAGCCCTCTTTGCTCACCACTCCTTGACTAATTATGCCTTGCAGAATGATGCAGAGTGTTGCTGTGGAAGTTATTTTCCAAGCTTTAACATAATGGCATAAATATGATGGTGGATCATCTGCTGCTCAGTAGATCAACAGTTGTGTTTTACCTGTTCAATGATAAAATGAAGAGGCAATATCAAAGTAAATCAGAAGTGGTAGGCAAGGATTGCACAGAGCAGGAGAGTCTGTAGATCCTGGGAATGGAAGGGGTGGGTGAGTTGCCCACTCTCAGCCCTCTTCTGTCAGCTTCCTCACAGAAATCTCATCTATCTGTCTACAGCCTCCCAGAGCCCCACGAGCCCCTAGGGATGTTCACTGCCCAGACACCATCCAGATCCCTTCCAGCCCTCTTCATCCACTTGCTCCAAAGCCTACTGACCTCTGTTATCACCCCGACTCAGCGACCGGGGACCATATAGATTCCTCCCTTGCCTCCTTCACCTGCCACCAGATTTCTAGCTTGCTGGACCCTCCACTGGTTTCTCTCATTCTTTGCCTAAAATTCTTTCCCTGCCTCCTACCCAGCTGTTTTCTTCCCTGCCCTCAGACACAGCTCTTATTGCCAGGACATTCAACCTTGCCTACTTTGTTCAGTGCTGCTGAGCTGGTCCTCAAATTTGCACTTTTCTATCCCATTTGACCTATGAAACCCTGACCCTTTGTAAGTATTATTTTTAAGAGAAGGGCATTATTCAAACCATCCAAGTAGTTGTTTAATATAGAAAATGCTTCTACCTAAGATGCCATTGAAATTTTGGACACTGTGTTACCTAAATTGGATGTTTTGAAACGTTGTGCAATAAATTTTATCTTCTGATGAAGAAGAAACTCTTTGCACACTGTCAAGAAGTTTGCACCTTTGTTTTACCAAATGGGAAAGACAGAAGCACTGTTTAATATATGTTGTTGAGAGGCATCCAAAAGATATTTGTAAATCATTACCTCTTCTTGCCATCTGTCTCAAAATGCTTGTATTAATAACTAACATCAATTAGCAAATTATTATTAAAATTCTTTGAAATAAAATAGTTGAAAGCATTTAGTATGCTCCCTCTCACTGCATAATTCAAGTTTGGATTTTCAAAGATTCTCAACTCTAAACAGCCAAAACACCTTTTGAGCATCTGGGAAGACTGCGTACTTTTATTTGATTGTTGTGATGAAAGAATAATAGTAAAGTTTTAAGATCTGAATCACTTTCTTCTGGATGAATTTGCAAATTTTGTGAGAGAGAAAAATATATCTAATTACCCTGTAAATATGATGAAATATATTTGAGCGTGTGCATATAAAATAGCATCTGTATGCATGTGTTTAAAATGAAATGCATATATACTCTCCACAATGAAAACATCCAGCCTTTATTTCTATAAGAGGCTAAAAATTAAACCTCTTGTAGAAAAAACTCTGTTTATCTCTGTGCCTAATGCTGATCCATCCTCACTTTGTATAATCAAGCAAAATCCCTAAGAGCTTTAAAAAAAGTCTATTTACACTTGTCCTCTAAATTATGTTTCTGGTGAATAATCATGTGTTGAGGAGGGAAATGTTGTCATTTGGGAAAAAATAAAAATCTAAAAGATTCCCTTTTGGCTGGAGACTTAATTTAATTTAAGTGTAGCTTGAGGTAGTTCCAGATTTGGTGACAACGAAGTACCCAAGCAGCTAACTCCATGCCAGGAGCTTCTGTTCACCGAAGGAGACTAATTATATGAAATTAACAGAGAAAGCAAAAGGTCAATGCCAAAGGCTTGGAAATGTAGATTTTTAATTTTGCTAAAAACCTCTCAGATTGCAAAAATTAGGTCAAAGGGTAAAAAGGGACACTCAGCTTTCCTGTTAATATTTTACTCATGGGACATTTTCAAAACTGCAGCAGGTAAAGTTTAGACTGGATTTCTCCAACGTCCTTGCAAGCAACCAAGCTGTGGTCGAGGGTCATCTCTGCTCTGCAGCCACAAGACTGGGACTTGCAGTGCTTCTCTGGGGCTCTGGAAAAACTATATGAATTCAGGATTTCTTCCATTCAATATTAGGCCCTTCAAATATGACATACATGCAGCTCAGATATCTAAACCCCAAGCAGCTGTCGTAGCCACATCCGTTCAAGCACTAGCCAGGCAGCAGCTAAACCAGAGAAGCTGCACCAACTAGATGCCATTTGCAACCACTTCAGAGTATAACCTCAAAAAAGAAAAGTGTGGTTTTACTTTTACGCAGTAAGCAGTTATTAAAAAGTTCAGGCTTCCTAAGCACTACATACAGACCTTGAGCATCCCCCTTGGGAGCAAGGGGTCTACCACGCAGCCTTGGTCCAGGGGGTTGGTGTTTGTGGCCAAGGCTGTGGTGTTTGTGCATCAGGAATGGCTCAGTGCCGTGCAGTCCCCTGCAAGGGCTGGCTGGCGCTAGACCGATTTCATGCAAACTGCACCCATCTGCACGTGTTGCTGCCGTTTCTCTTCTTATTTTTCAGACCTTCCTCCTAATATGGGTCGGCAGATAGTTAGTAGCAGGTTCACAGCATTCCAGCTTCTTCTGGTAGCAACGAGAGTGCAGTACACGATACAAACAAATATTTGTTGCTACAAGTGGGGAATAATTCATGGGATGACTTTTTTCATGGACTGAAGTTTTAAATTTTATTTTTATGATTACTGCATTGTATTTCACAAACCTCACAAATGTGACTGCGATGGCTGTGACATAAATAAGTCCATTAAAATGTTTAGCCTCCTTAAACAGCTGTCTGCTATCAATCTTACTGAAGATTATCTCCAGTCACAAATGAGAATGGATTTAGACTATAACAAGATAAAAATAATCTTGTAAATTTTCTATTAAACTAAACTATCTGGGCAAGCCAGCAGACTTCCTGAAAGAAACAATCCATCACCTGCTTCAGATTATAATACTACTTGTATTTTCACTCTTTACACCCTTAATCCCGTTATTGCTCACTTCAATTTTACCACTGCTATAATAAACAAAAGGCTGAAGAAAGAGGCACATCTTCAGTGCACCATTAATAATGGAAATGTCCTCATCTGTACTTTTAGATTAAAAGTATACTTTCACCTTTGAAAACACCAGCTGAAACTTACAGAGGCGTAATTCTGTTCATAAAAGCACAATATACTATATAGTTACCAGGGCTCTAAAAATGCAACCAGTTGTTGCTGATTTGAGATATGATCAAAGTGGAGATGCTCTGTGTGGACTTTGTGAAGCCCCTGGAAAGTTCACAAAGTCTTCCAAAGTTTGAAAACAAGTAAGTAAATCTGAATAAAAGAATTATTTCTGTATATCATCTGGTGAAATATTTTGTTCAGCATGCCAAGTTTAACACGTTGGCATCAACTAGCAGAGACTACCAGTAGTAATATTCATAAGAAGCCAGGAGAAATAATTTCATTGCTCTGTGACCCAATCCCACATCCATCACCGAGGTCTTCTACTGATTTAAATAAGCACTGAATCATTTTAAAGATCTGATGAATCCAATTAAACAGTAGCGAAGACGGCCTCAGAGGAAAGAAAAATCTCTACATAATTATTAACACCAGCATAGGTGTATACCCTGCCTTCTGTGTGACAGTGATGAAAATGCTCTTCTGTCAAGAGTGGCAATTTTGGCACATACAAACAGCTGAGGGACTTGTGACCTCTCAGACCTCCAGTGTGATGCATGCTCCGAACACTGCCTCCAGTCTTGTCAGTCTCTTGAATGCTGAGTTTATACATGATTGACTCCTAAATGGTGTAAGATTGTGCATAGTGTTATTTCTATAGAAGCCCTCCTAATTTTGAACCCTTTTTTGCTATATGTTACAAAACATCAGAGTGCTCAGTAGGGAGCCTCCCTGCAGAGGCACATCAGATGTGGCTGGTGAAAGTAAAAAAATACAATGAAAGCAAAGGGATAAAGTACCAAACTTACCAGAATTATTGCAGTAATTTTTCTCCCTTCGAGAAATGTTTTGTTTGTGTTCACCTCTGAGAAAGTCATCTACATTTCTTTAGATTGGGGGGCGTGGAAAAAAAAAAAAAGAACAACACAACACTATACAACCCACCACTCCTTGTTAAAGCCAGTGTTGTCAAAAGCTCTTTGAGGATTTGAATAGTGAGAGAGTCTTCATGGTGCCTGCAGTATTTTACATAAAACACTCTACTTTCATGTCCTCTATGTCGCAACTTCTTAGAAATGAACTAAAATACCTTTCCCTGTTCTGTTCTTTCACTAAAATGAACTCCCCTGTCATTAATGAACTCAAACAGAAAACATAGAGACTAATATACTGGTCCTCTTTTGGTATGGAGTTATCCACAACTCACAGAATAAGCCAAAACAAAGATTTGGCTGGCTCAGGTAATTTAACAGTGACACATATTGCAAGGTAAGATAATTCAACATTAACACAAAATAGAAGCTGAAAATAATCAGGGATCTTGAAGGTCAGCCATCACTCAGGACTAGACTAAGTAATGACGACTCAAAGCCAAACTGCACCATACATTCAGATCACTACAGTACAAAGGACAAAAAGAGAAGAACCCCAAAAAACTACGCTAGCAATAAATGATCATGCTTAATTAGGAAGTAAAACGCATGACAGGAGCAAGGTGACTTTCACAGAAGAAAACATGTTGGCAGGAGGCACAAAGCCAGTGACACAGATGAGTTCTGGAGTGACACCACAAGGATATGAGGATTATAAAAACCTACTTGCATCTCCAGTGAACTCTGCTCTACGGCTAGGCAGATGCATCAGTCCTTAAGAGGGAAACCATTAAAAAGGTAGGGCAGCAGTTTCATCCGAGTTGAAAAAAAATCCAGTTAAAAAAAAAATCTTTTTTGGGGAATGTGTTAATTAAAACAGCCTGCCCCTTTTTATAGTTCAAGGCAAAATACACATTTCTTTAAAAAAGTTTATCTTGCTAATTATGATTACTCTAGCTTTGGCAGTGATCGGTAACTAGGACACGTTAAAAAGCAACAAATTGTCCCTATATTACAACTCAAGAAAAAGGTTTCCCTTCAGATCCGTAAGGTCAATCTGTGCTTCCAGCAAAGAAGTACCTTCTCTCTGTCTTTTGAAGCAGAAATGTTCCCTTTCTGGTGCTCCTGGGCTCTGAAGGATGAAGGCCCCTGACAGGTACACAGTCCAAGGAGAGAGATTACATCATAAAGCCACCATCAAAAATCATTTACCAGCTGAAGTCATAAGATAAAAATTAGTAATGGAAAGTGGCAGCTTGGCCGTTTGTCTGTACTGTCCTAATCATGCTCCCAAATTCTGGGGGTAGGCTAAAAATTTTTCTTCCTTCAAACATGCATTTTTCTGCACAAAACTGCTGTATAAACCCACAAATGGAGATGCCATCCTCTTGCACCCCAGAGGTAGCCCACTCACTTATTCCAGAAACCCAGGCAGGTTAAGCCTCAAGAAGGAGAAAGGTGCCTGTCAGGGGATGCATCAGCATCTTCTTGTACACATCCACCCTTCCACCACACCTGCGGGTAACTGATGCAAGGGAACTGTCACACCATCAGCACAGGGATTATTTTGAAGAGGAAAGGCTGCCTGGGGAGGTGGGGGGACACCCTCCCTACTGTTACTACTGAAACTGCTCCACTGCCCCATACCGCTGCTGGAGCAGGTGTAACACGCAGCATCAGGCTGCACAGCCTGGTGGCATGCAGGTGCTCAGGAAGAGGTCGTGTTCTCTCTTCCACACTTCCCTGGGCCGTTTCTGATTTAATATGAACAAAACTAGGTAAAATATAGGCACTGCCCTGTGAACTGGAATCATCACCAGGTGCCTGCACCTCTTGCATCTGGATATCATAGGCTTTTTGAACAGATTCAGAAAGTTTAGCATGCTGTACTAGCCTCAAAATTTGAGTAGTAGCTAGAAATTGCAAAAAATCTAAATTCTGGTTGAGACAGTTCATCACCGCACCACCAGAAGCAGTTTCCCACATTTTTATTTGGGAAAGTGATTTTATTCTGCGCAAGCTGATCTAACTTGGTACAACCATGGTTAACTCATGGCAACATATGATTGATTCAGCAGAGGAACAATAACGTATGTGCCTTCAACATCAAGCCATTAGTAGGTTGCATCTGGCATGAGATTTGCATGAGATTTCTTTTTTTCAAGCTTCCCTAAGCCACCATCACAACACCCTTTTCTGAGGACAGCTGTAAAGCAACATTCCACTGAGATTTCACATCGACAGCAAAGAAAGCACTCAGGTAGATGTCAATCTTCAGTGACAAGCAGTTGAAAAGATAACCCAAAATGACAATATAACCAATTAATATCAAAGATACACACACAATGTTGCTTGCAGACAAAACCAGATTGCAGCAGATGCAGCCACAAAGGGATTTTGATCACGTACCTTCTGCACTTCTTCCACCCCATATCCCAAAGGTAATGTAAAACAAACCACTTACCACTATTAGGGGCTTGACTTCCAAAGAGGCTCGATCCTAAATGAAAAACATCCACAAATCCCAGCATCTGCTTAAATTGCTTCCCCTGAGCCATGCTGACTAGCGCAGGTCTTGCCTTTTCCCCACACATCATACAGGGGCCTTCAGTTCCCAGTTTGGGAGGGTGGGGAGGCCCCAGGTGAGGCTGCTCAGGACCATGAGGAGGAGGAAGAGTGCTAGTGAATCCACACCTGCAATTTAATTTAAATCTGCTCAGCTCAGGGCAGGGGTATTTTTATAGGGTAAATGAATTTAAGTGTTGTTCATTTCGGGAGCTAAAACTTGAAACAAATATTGGTATTGTTTTTCCTGCCTTTGATAATTTGTCTTGGAAATAAGATCACTTTTGATTTCTGAGCTGAAAACTTACAAATGTTTCTAAAACAAATATTATATTTGATATAAATGTTTTGATAGAAACAGCTTAAAATACTCTTATTATTTTTAAAGACTGCTTTAAAATGATTTGTATACTCAAAGCACTTGAAATATATTTAAATTCTAGTTAATAAGTAAATAACTAAAGAAATACATCAACACCATTTTTTTCTTCTCTTGGTTTGAATTAGTTCTCTGATGTCTACACTGGGAAATGATGATTACTAACAGTATTTTCAAGCATAATTACTGTTTTCAGGCACATCCGTTTCCTAATTCTATTGTGAAACTCTTCTCATTAATAGCATCATTAAAAAGTAAGTTGAAGTATAGAATTATGTGGAAAGTTTTAATAGCTTGTATGTATATAGACTTTATATTCTTAGCTGCTGAGGGATACCATCAGTTATAACACTAAAGAAAAACAGGCATAAATGTAGCTGTAAGTAGAGCCATATAAAAGAGTTCATTTAAGTCAATCATTCCTATGAGCCTTCCATTCATTCAAAAATTGTATTTTCTATACAGACTATTTTGCTCTTAAAATAATAAGGTTTAGCTGTTAGTCATTCTAACCATTCAAACAGAAATGTTGTTTTGAATACTTGTTGTAAACCTTTCAGGGTGATAAATGAAAGATAATAACCCCTTGATCAATGTAACTTTTATTTATTCATCTGGGAACATGGCAAGGATATCATAGGCAACAACGCCGCCTAGAAGATCACAGATTTCACATAAAATGTTTTGGCAGAAACACGCATTTAAATAATCATCCAAATCACCACCCCGCTATATCTATCTTAAAAAAAAGAAAAAAAAAAAAAAAGAGAAAAAAAAGAAAAAAAGAAAAAAAAACCAAAAAAAAAAGAAAAAAAAAAAAAAAGAGAAAAAAAAGAAAAAAAGAAAAAAAACCCCAACACAACAGAGAAAAAGAAACATGGCATCTGAACAAACAGCCTAGAATTTTTTCTATTTGATGTCTATGCCAGCCACATCTGTCCCTGATTTTAGAAGTTGTAATACTTAGCACTGACAATGGCACCTTTCATTTGCAAACACATTATACACACGAACTGACTGTAATTATACCACAATACCTCACCACAGCTAATCAACGCGACTGCCTGGTCCTCTCCCAGCCTGAGGAAGTGCTGAATTAAGTTTGTGCTGCCAGCTCCCTGTATGACAGTGTCTACATCCTGCAAAGTGCTACACAAAGAAGTGAGTTTAGCATGAAGTGACTGAGCAAACGATAGCATAAAATCAAGCAGGTTTTTCCACTCAGTGCTAATATTTTGTTGTATAATCCAAGAACAACTGACCAGGACAGGATGCAATTTAGTGTAAACCATTTGGAGTGAAAGGAGTTATTTTGCCTAGTGAAATCTCCCCCTCACAGTCCAGCTCACAGATAGAGTCAGTGGCAACCTCGTGGTCAGGGGAGATCTGGGACATTCTATCAAAAGGGTCCTCACGATTTTCCTCACAGTCAACCACATTTGGGATCATGTTAACATAAGCAGTCACTATCTCCTTATGAAAAAGGGTGTCCTGGTTGTAAGAGATAAGCTCATTGCTTATATTAACAGTCTCCACTGGAGTACTAGAGCAAAAATGACCGCATCCCAGGAGGTTGGAGAAGACCTTTCTGAAGTCAGCATTGAAGGCATAGATGATGGGGTTGAGAGAGGAGTTGGCCCAACCAAACCAGACAAAGATATTAAAGGTGGTCTCACTAACACAGGGAAGGCCAGCATGGGGGTCACTGGGTGGGCTCTCACAGAAGGGAACCATGCAGTTCAAGATGAAGAACGGCAACCAGCAGCAGACAAAGACGCCCATGATGACGGACAGAGTCTTCAACACCTTGGTCTCTTTCCTGATAGAGGACTTGAGGCTTGTGTGATGGTGGCAGTCGACATGGCTGCTCCGGCAGCTCTGCGCATGCTCAGCTGCCCTCTCCAGGGAAGAGATACGACGAATCTGCACCTGGGCAATGCGGTAGATTCGAGTGTAGGTAACTATCATGATAGCCACCGGGATATAAAAACTGATCAAGGAGGATGAAATAGCATACGTCCTGTTGAGGCTGGAGTCACAGCTCTCTGATGGTCCAGTAAGAGTATCATTGCTGCCAGAGGTCCCATCAGAGGGTCTCATTGCTGCTAATGCCACCCATGTGGTGCTCATATCTTCTGCCCAGGTGGTAACAGCTCCCGCTGCTGCCCAGCCAGTGCCAAATCCATCTCCAATATCACCAGCAGCAACAACATCCCCACCTTTGTGCCAGTTGAGCTGGACAGGGATGAAGGAGATGAGCACAGATAAAGCCCATGCCACACTGATCATCACCAGAGCCAACCGCTGGGTCATCTTCCTCTCATAGCGGAAAGGGCTGGAAATAGCCCAGTACCTGTCCACGCTGATCACACACAGGTTCAGGATGGAGGCCGTGGAACACATGATATCAAAGGCCACCCAGACGTTGCAGAAAGCCCCAAAGGGCCAGTACCCGGCCACCTCAGCCACCGCCTTCCAGGGCATGACTAGCAGAGCCACCAGCAGGTCCGAGACAGCCAAGGACACGATGAAGATGTTGGTGACCTTGCTCCTCAGGTGCCGGTAGCGGACGATGGCCGCACACACCAGCACGTTCCCAAAGAGCGTCCAGAGGATGAGCAGAGCCAGCAGGCTGCCCGCCGCCACCTGCGCCGCCCCGGGGGCGTCCGCCGGCCCCTGCGCCCCGCCGGGGGGTCCCGTCGCCGNGGGGCCGCTGCCCCCCCGCCCCGCCGCCACCCCTGCCGGATGCTCCCGGTCGCGCTCCGCGGCTCAGCGCGTACCGGGCTGCGGACTCCGCGTCCCGCCGCACAGCGCGCCCCCGGCTCGGGATTCCTGTCCCGCCTCCCTCGGCCCCCACTTGAGGTCCCCGCCCCGCGGCTCAGTACGTCTGCCTGCTCGGGGTCTCTGCCGCGCCGGTCCCGGTTGGACCGCCCGCTCGGCTGCTAAAGCGACCCCCTGCGTGGGGTGTGTGCTCCGCCCCCGCGGCTCCCGGTTGGGGTCCGCGCTGCGCAGTTCAGCGCGCTCCGCTGCGCGGACTCTCTGCCCCGCGGCTCCCGGTTGGGCGCCCATTCAACAGCTCAGCGCGTCCCCTACGTGGGGGGACGTTGGGGTACCCGCTCCGCATCCCCCCCTTGCGCTCCCCGCTCCGCGGCTCAGCGCGTCCTCCTGCTCGGGCTCTCCGCGGCTCAGCGCGCTCGTCTCCGCCTCGGGCTCACCGCTCCGCGGCGCGCACCCCGCTCAGGGTACCCGCTCCTCGAGGTGGCCGCTCCGCGCCCCCGCGGCTCCAGGTGGCTCCCGCCCGGGCTGGCGGCTCAGCCCGCCCCGCGCCCGCCGGGCCTCTCGGAGCGGCTCCCCCGCTTGCCAACTCCCCGCTCCCCAGGCCTGTCCTCCCTCCACCCCCTCGTCGCCCTCTGAGCATGCTCCGCCGCCAGGGACGCGCCGTCCGGGCCGGAGGGTAGCGGCGTTTGTGGGGGACCGGACGGCGCGGCGCAGGCGGCTGCCCGGAGGCCGCATTGTGGGGTGCATTCCCGCAGCTGGCGGGAAGAGCGCGGTGCCCACTTCGGAAATGGTGAAACCCCCCCTGGACAGTATTCCGGGGCGACAAGGGGCGGTTGGGGGCGGCCACAGCCGCAGCTCGCTTGGTCTTTCGCTGGGAGCGAGCGGGGCAGAAAGTTGCCGGGGGAGCGGAGCGGGACGGTCTCGGTTTCTTCTATAGGAATGGCAAGTGTAGCCTAATCGGTCATTGTTTCAAAAGGTTCTGCTGGACGACTGAGATGCATTACGGGTAAGAAACCAGGCAAACGAAGTCCAATTCTCACTCTTTTCAGCTCTTCAATGGGATCTATCACCCCCCTCGGTAGGGCTCCAGCACAACGAGAGAACGGAGCTGTGACCCTAAGCAGTACAGGTGTGAATGCTGTGCAGTTGGACTCACCATGCACTCCTGTCACACCTGTGTTTCAGAGAACATGTTTTAGTGATTTTTATTCCAAATATTACGTATTTAGTTTCTCTGAAACCTAATTCTTTTTTTAAACCATTGATAGAGATCAAACCTGTTATTGAATCCCTGTTTGGCTCTAAAAGGGCTGAGAAAGCCACTCTTCAGAGCTTTCCAGCTGCTTTTGCAGGCAGATGGGGAAGGACAAGGCCCACGAAACTCACTATACCTTGCTGCATCTAGAGTGACATGAATGAAGATTAAGTGTTAGAGTTACTAAATAAAGAGTAAAAATAAATAAATAAACTCTGCAACCTTCTAGGCAATTTTCTAAAATCGTCACAAGAAAAACTGAAGCTTCATTTTAGCTCTCGCTTAAGAAATTGGCTCTGCTTTTCCACATTTAAGCAGAGTTATATTTAATATTGGAGGGAGAATTTAGCTTTTGCCACCACTGAATTCTAAACAGCATGACTAAAGCTGTGATGCTGAGGCAATGTGTTGCTTGCACAAGCTCTGCCTTCCTAAGCAATGCCTCATACAGATTGTATAAACAAAGGACAGAATTGTATAGGTACTTGTGCAGGTGCTTGTTGAAGCTGCTAGTCCAGAAATGTGGATATTTTCTGTAAAAAAACAATGCTTTGATTTGCTTATTTAGCTTATATTCGTTGCTTCACCACTGTAGAGGTGTGGGCATATACATGCAAATCCAACAACACAAATTATATATATAATACAGTATCTATATGCGTGTATGCATTTACATTCTTGCAGTCAGTATACATTAGCTATTTAAATAAACACATGTAAGAATCTGTCCGCTTAATAGTAATAGTAGCCCAATAACAGCATAGCCTGCCCACAGCTTGCTCATCAGCACCACACGCACACTGGTGCCTTGGAACCACCAGTTCAGCACCAGCATTGGAAGCAAAGACATTGGGGCTGTGGCCGGGAGTAGCGGAGGTGTGGCCGTGTGTTATCTCCTGCCAGCTCTGCTGCTGGTGGAGTCAGGCAGACAGGAGGTGAAAGCAGCCAGGAAAGACCCCTTAACCCATTGAAACAAAAACTGTCAGAGCTCACTTGTCAGACATCTAAAGAATGAAGTTTTACCATGCTTTCTGCAATACTGTCTGCAATAGGCAGACCAAAAGTAGAGAGGAGTCTCCAAAGTGTCTCATCATGGCTCCAAACCTGGCAATATTCAAGAAGCAATTGGACAATGTCCTCAGACACATGGTGTGAACTTTGGGGTTATCCTATGCAGGGACAGGAGTTGGACTCGATCCTTGTGGGTTCCTTCCAACTCAGGGCATTCTATGATTCTATGATTGCATTTGGCCGTCTGGCTCCCATGTAACTAAGAATTTAGAGGATGTAATATCCTTTCTCACCTATTTTGTCTTTAGCAAATGTTCTTGAATTTCAGCTGGTGGGAACTGAAGTTGCTCTCCACAAACACCTATGGAAAAAGACCTCTTATTGAGCTGCGGGAAGTTTCATCAGCCAAAGGCACACCTGTACCTGTAGGTACACTTAGTGACACAATCTTCAATGTTGATCCAGCATATCATGCATATTCAAAACTTTGTTTCAAGTCACAGGAATTCACTAGGAGATCAGGAATATTTTCAGTGGTAGTGGAAAATAATATTGGTTTGCGATAGGCTGACACATGAGACTAACACCCCCCGCCACTAATAGACTCCAGTGAGTTGGGAAGAGGTGGAGAAGGAGCAGGCAACAGCACAACTGCCTTGCAGCACTTGTACCAGATCATTCATTACGGCAGTAGACCAGAGCATTGATTGTGAAATGGGGACATTTATGATGTTATAGTATTCCATCCATTGCCATCAATATTTTTGAGCCAGAGATAAAAACCTTTAACATTTATAGGTTATTAACATCCTTTTTTAGCTTTCTGTAGGCAGTTTGCATATAAATCTCATTTTAAGAATAGTCCATTAAAACCATAGCTGTCACTTGCTGAGAGATTTGGGGTGGGTTTTTTCATCCTGAAATCACCTTTGTAATGGCTTTTGTGCTTCTCCTTCAGAGCTTTTTCTCATTTTTCCTTTTTTTATTCACCTGTTAAAATTGCACTTCTCTCTCACAGCTGGCAGATTGGTAGTAATGGAATTTAACTGCTATTGCAGTGGTTCTGAGTAAAAAAAAAAAAAATCTTTGCAGTTCTTGATTTTAGAAATATATGTTTTACTAGCTCTTTCCCTTCATTGCCACATATTCTATTTTCATTTCAAAATACACAGATACACTGTTCTGCTGAATGTTATTTATTTAGAAATAGACAACACTCAAAAATGCAGACATTCTCTCATGTAAGAGATAGTCAGCATGAAGAGATAAAAAATAATTGATGCCGAAAGGAAATAAAAATATAAAGGTACAGATGTACTGCTGAGGATTATGCTATAAAAGCATCCCAGCAAAAACCTCCCATTACTGTTAGGCTCTAAACCAGGCAAGAAAAGGTAGTGGTAGGGTTGGAGGAGGCTGGAAGTCACTGTACATTAGGCCAACTTAGTGAAGTAGCTGGATGTGTTCTTAACTGTAGAAGTGTGCTCAAGTGGAGCTATATTTAGGAGCACAGTTGAATGTATGCTTAGGGTGCATCTGTTTTACTCACTGAAGCTGAAATGCTTTACTGCACAGGGATGGACAAAGGTGCGGCTGTATACAGAGCCACGAGAATATACTGAGGAAAGAAGGGAGAGAACTGGTACCATCAGTTTATTCAGCACAGAAAAATCCTTGCAGGCTAGGTCGGGTTCTGCTGTTCGCCTTTCAAATAAAAATAAATATGAGCAACTGGAAAATGATGAGAAAAGTGTTTCAGGAATTATGTCTGGGAAACTTTCTTAGCAAGCAGAGGGCACCAGAAGGGTTAGAAACAGCTGGCAACGTCTTACAGAGGGACACGTTTTCTGATAATTGATGACACTTAATCTTTCGGGTAAGGTTATAAAAACTGCAGTGACTGGAAAGTGGATCTATGAGAAATCAGGGTACAGATAAGGTGCACATTTTTAACAGTGAGGATAATTAATGGCTGACGCAATTGATTTCAGGTTGTAATGGATTTTCTATCATTTGCAGTCTGAAAGCCAAGGCTGAATGCAATTCCTAGAGACTGTGCCTCAGCTCACCCCCCAGCTCTGTCTTGGTTCAGATGGTACCGAACCGTATTCTGCAGTTTGCTTTGTGGGAAAAATCATTTTAGACTCTTGCAGTTGTCCCAGCTGGGCTTAAAACCTGTTTAAGTTTTTGTTGACTTGGGACTGTGATGGATAGTATTAATTAACCATATATAACAGAATGAACTGTCCTCCCAGTATCTCTGTTGCTGCTTTTTTTTTCTGTAATGAGTGTGATACGGTTCCTGTATTAGCTGTTCATCACTCTCAGGGTGAAATCATGAAGTAATTGAAGCTACCAGAAGAGATTTGCAAAATTTTCTTTTTTTGGTTATTCATACTGAGCCTGACTTCATTTAAACCGATGGTAAAAGATGAGACGTGTGCTAGCCAAGACCAAAAGCAAAGGGAATAGGACTGTAAATATGATTTCCTGGTGGACCATCTTAGTTCATTTAATCTTATAAAATATTATCTTGTATTTTGGGATATTCATAATTGTATACTAAAAATTAGTATCATTATTTTTCAGGGCCTACAGAAGGTGCAGATAATACACCAAAAGCTCACATGATGAACAACTACTAAAGACCAGTGACATTTGAAGCAAGATAAAGAAAAAAGAAAATAAACAGATTTATAAAACAGTACAATTTGGGTATGTTATTCATATTCTCTGGTCATGCATGGCTACATCCCAGGTGAACATCTATCTGGAAGAAACTACCAAGATAAAAAAAGCTACTGTAATTTTCTAATACTGAACATTTCAAGATTTTATTTTGTCTTTTGTCAACTATATTGCCAAACTTCAAATAAAAATCAGGTGGCTTAATTCCCAAAGAAGTCACTGTAATTTTGTCTCTGGCTTAAATAGTAAACCAATTTGCCCTATGGAGTAATTTGAAAACAAATTTCATTTCAGTGTTCCAGTTCCTCTGTTTCTCTAACCCACTGTATATTAACAGAACCTATGAATTTCATATTGAATGTGTAAATAACAGGCTTTTTAACTTAATAATTTTTATTGGAACACTTGCAAATCAGCATCTTTTATCTTAGGATTTTACCCCTATCCTTTAGCTTAGTGTGAGGCTGTCTTCCACAGACTGAGTAGGAAAAGCAAATCCCTTATGGAATCAAACAGTAATTTCCATAATGAAAACAGACTCTATTTTGAAGACTTTTAACTCTGATAGAAAAAGGGGACTCAGAGGACAGAAGTCAGCAGCTGGCTCTCAGCCTCTCGAGCAAAGCAGGTGATGTCTCATAGGGTCAGACAGTAACTCGTCGCTGGGCATCCCTCCTCCCAAAAGGCAGCTGCTGGATGGATGGGAATGGGTTGGGAAGCAGGACCCCCAAACCTCAGCTGCTTCACTGGTGCTGTGGGACAGCCGTATCCTCGCAGGAGAGCCTCTTGCAAGTGCTAAACAGAAAACTACAATGCAAGGTGATTTTACAAGTGTTGTCAGCGGTTAGACCTGATAGGGGTTTCGATCCGTATTTTTAAGAGTCATATAGGACCAGGGCTAGATTTTGTAGCTCAGGATTTATTTGGAGGAAGGATTCCAGTTTCAACTTTTTAAACACTAGTGGTAAGAATGAGCAACTTTGTCACTTTGAGAAAAACAGCAATGAATTACTGCTTTTACTTAGTTCTTCTACCTTTTTTCTCCTTAAGTAAGACTAAAAGAAAATACTCCTTTAGAATCAACAGGTCTCATTCATCTCCATAGCAGAATATCAGCGACAGGGATGAGAAAGTTATTCGTTAAATACCTGTTTCAATAATCCTTAGGACTATTAGTTCTATTACAGAACACAGAGGAAGTGCTGATGAAGGCATCAGTCAGCCAGTATAAGACAGAGTTGTACTGGGGCTGACAAAGAAAAAACTAAAGTGTGTTATTCTGTCCATCCATGAGTCAACAATAGCTATTTATTCTGCATGCTGAGCAGCAGCATTTCATCCTTTGGTGTGTCTAGGTTTGCCATCCTATTGGTTTCTCCTGAAACTGAAATCAGCAAGATTTTCTGTGCATTATTTTACCAGGGTTGGTCAGTCAGAAGACTCTTATATATACTAACCTTCAAGGTGTGTTAAAGGTGTGTTAAAACTATCAATTGAAATATTGTCTAGCTGGTTTCATCAAAGAAAATATTGCAGATCAAATTATCTGATATTTGGGAATTGTTTGTTGCACATAGGCTGTACTGATGGCACTAATTACCTGCAATAATGACACTCAGCTCTAGATCCGAATTTCAATTTCAGAATAATTTGCAACTACTTACTTTTGCTGTGGTGGCCTTTCGAGCTAAAAATAACTAGCTAATGCAATTCCTTTCAGTACTGTTGACCAAGATTTGTGGCCCACAGTGGGACAGACTATTTTATTTTAGCTGTAGCTGAACATAAAAGATAAAAATGAGAGTTGTAGTTGAACAAAAGTTTAACTTTCATTTCTACTTTGATGGAATATGAGGTGGTTTCCTTCCTCAGGTTGTTAAGCCTTTTCGTTATGCTAATTAATTAATTAACTATATGTTGTTGCAGTATCAGGTCCCTGCCTTACTGCATGTGGCCTGGCTGGGTTGTGTCAGGTCTCACCTGTACGTGGTGGCCACATCTCACAGGTTCAGTGTCGGTGCCACATCTGTGTGCAGAGATGATGTCAAATGCAGGCACAGTCATCTCTGCTTGATATAGTGAAGTCTGTGTTCTTCACTCATATTGTACTGGAAAGATTTTCCAAAATGGTGGGCAAAGAAAAGAAAATGAAAGGTTTGAAGAGAAGAAAGTCATGCTGATGCTTGGAAGAGCACTCAAGAATGTTTTCAAAGTATGTTTGACCGGTGTGATGTCTTATTAAAATGTTCCTCGCTAATGGAGCTATTTGATTCAAACGGGCAGTTCATGTAGCCAGCTTATGTTAAGACCTTGTTATGAAGCTATTGCTTGCTACCTCATTGCTGTTAGTTGCTGCCTTCCTACAAAGGTCATTGCCTGTTAGAGGCAAAACTACTAAATTCAGAAGATGATGGACTGAAGTATGAACCAAACACCAAGTGTAGATTTAGCCCTAGATATGTTGTTAATTGTTTCCATGCGTTTTTAAAAGCATTTTGATCTTCAGTTAAGCCTGGGAAATACTTGACTGCAGAATAAATTAGAATGAAGAAGTTACAGTATCCTTGATAATCCTGGCTATATGGACAGGAGCTGTTCCTCACTCTGTTTTGATTAAAATGCTGATGTAGTTCCCTGATGAATCTGTGTGCTTTTCACAAACTGGCTTTTAATTCCAGGTATTTTTCAGTGACATTCAAGCAAAGATTTATTTGAAAATAAACCTGCAGCACCCACTGCTTGTGCAAGGTTTCATAGAAAAAAGATGTGTAAAGATAATAAACTGAGTTTGTTGCAAGTGAAGGACATGGCAACTGGTTTTCCTGCCATCTCTGTTCCTTCACAAATTTCCACCTATTACATCTATCTTTCTTTGAAAACACATTCTTAGGCCTGAATTGTGGTCCATTTGCTTCTGGTAAGAATTTGAAAATGTGTTGGTACAGATTTTATCAAAGGATGTATTTATAGGAATGAAAGTCAGTTCATTCTTAGCTGAAATATAGCAGCAGAAGACAGGAGACATGCCATAGAAAACTGCAAGTTTTGCTTTAAATCTCAGCCAAATTAATGTTATGGGAAATAACACACCTCCTAATGAAGAGGAAAAAAAAAAAGGACTCTAACTATTGACTGTTAACATTAAAGTCAGATTTGACAGTATCATCAACTTCAAGTTCAAATTAATAATAGAGGTAATAGAGGTAACTGTGCTTTTTAAGGTCATATTGACAATTGCAGCTGTTTCAATTCTGTTTAAATCCAGATCTAATTTTATTCATGTATGCACAGAATGAGGCAAAATCCTTGGGGACAAGAGTCCTGGGGAATAAGTGATCCAATGAACCAGCCGTACCTACATCATCTTTAATCTGACAGAGCAAGAAAGGAAGATTTAAAAATGGATGTTTGTGTTAAAATCTTGAAGTTCAGGGATCTTTTTTATTTCGTCGATTTTAGGTGCAATTTATAGAGTGCATGTTTGGTTTTGATAATACTACATGTAAGATATGGTCAATGGTATCCACAGAGTCATTTTTCAGGATCCAGAAATGAATCATATAAAGGTATTTATACATCACGCAGATACTCATATCTCCACTCAACTTGCGTTTTGTGTACTGTCAGGTCACATAGAGAATAAATAACGTTCACATAGCACTCATTGGTTTTGCCAGGCTGCTTTCTGACCTGCCTTGCTAAAACTTCAACAGGGCCATCACAGGCCTACTCAGGTACAAGTAAAGAAGTGGTGTTAACTGTTCAAATGAAAGCATCAGCTGTAAATCCACTGTCTAGAAGTGTCCAGAAACCTGACCTTAGAGAAAGTTCTGAAGAACTACGTTTTTAAAAAGTCTTTTTCTCTTTATTCTCTCAAATGTGATTTCTAAGCATTCTTAAACTAAAATGCATACTGGCTGCACAAAATGTTGTCATCAAGTTTACAAGTAGATTACCCTGGTCACATTTTTATGATGGTTGAAATTGTCCCTTTATTTTCAGCTAGAAACAACTCCAGCAAACAGCAAAACCTACAACTTAATAAAACTACTATATCTTTAATTTCCTTTTTAACCAAATCCTGCTTTGTTCAGAGCTGTTGCAGAAAAAGGGAGAATAACACAAGCAGGATATATTATGTGTCCCTACTTAGGAAAGAGCCAATTAAATCTTGAAGGGTTTATTACATGGCTGCTCAATGGAAGGGATAGTCAGGTGCTTTTTGATTTTGTTTTTTTTGTGGGGTTTTTTTTGTTTGTTTTGTTTGTTTTCTGTTGTTGTTTTTTAATGAACTAATTATCCTCATAAGGACCTTGAATTCCCTGGCCAGTGGAAAGAAACGTGTACTTAAACTACTTGGATAATTTCCCTCTCTGCTGTTCTCTGGACCATCTACTTCTCTGCGCTGATATAGTTCACTCAAAGTCTATGGACTGCAAATGGGCCGTACAACACAGGAATATTTCCAAAATGGAAAAAAAAATTAAGTGATTAAAAGAGGAAATTCAGAGTATTGAGACATACTAGTAAAGGGAATTCAATTATTTTAGAAAGACTGAACCATGACTACTCCACCTTCTTTTATCATAGAGTTACTGTTACTGACACTAAAAAACACTTAGAAAAATCTATGGTTGTGCAAGTGTGACTATTCAGACAAATGCTTGGGTATTGTAGGAACCTTTTTGCACCTTAGCAGCTTCTATTCCTCTACATATATGAGTTTAAATGCTACCCAAGCATATATTATTGGATAAATAAAACTATCTAGGGAGGGAGTGGAAGGGTCTAGCAGAAGGATATAATGAACATAGAATCATTTTGATTGGAAAAGACCTTTAAGATAATCAAGTCCAACTGTTAACCTAGCAACATCAGAGAATAGGTTTCTGATTAAGATTATGCAACAAAATTTCAGAATGCTTTACATATCAAGTGCTTTTTGGAGTTGACTAAAGAAATTCCCTTAAGAAAAAAAAAAAAACAAAACCAAAAAACAAAACCACAACCAGAAAATTTTTAAAAATGGTATTAAATCGGTCTCAAAGACATTTCCTAGAGATCTCAAAGTAGGCAAACTGTCCCCTGGAGGCGCCTCAGGAACAAAACAATGAGCAGCTGTTGGACCTCTCTCCTGGGTGAGCCAGCCCTCCTGCCTCTTGTCGCGTGCTTGAGCAGATAGGTAGGCAGAAACAGGGAAACTTTGTGCTATTTCTTTTGTTTTAAAAACTGTGGTAAATTAGTATTGTAGATATNAAAAAAAAAAAAAAAAAAAAAAAAAAAAAAAAAAAAAGAAAGTTGTTTGGGAAAGTCCAAGTTTAGGTTTGATCAAAGAGCTACATGTCACTACATTAAAAAATCTGATCATTGTTCCTGGTCCAAAAATCTGTGTTCCTCAAAAATCTACATTTCTCAAAAATCTATACTTCTAAAATGTTCAGAATTTCATGACTCGCCATTGCTTCAAAAGCAGTTAAATTAAGACCTACTTCCATAAAATATTCTGCATTTGGATGAAAAAATGTTTTTTGAGACAAGTCCTGTTGTGAAAACCTCTTCAGCCTCTCAGACCAAAATCTAGTCTCCCGTTCTGTGAAACAGAACCATTTAATTCAGCGGGGTTTCATCAGTGCAACTCAGAATAGAATTTTCCCATTAGCATGTTTAAAGCATTTGCTCACTGCCAGAGTGCTGCCTTAATTTACTTTTCTAAATTAACTTCAAGTTCAGCACTCAAAATCAATTTAATATTGTGGACAAATGAAATGACTTCAATAATAACATTAAGAGACAGAAAGGGCTAAGTAATTGTAGATAGAATGTAACTAAATAAGGATGTTATTTATTTTTTAAACGTCCAAATGTGTGCTGTTTGTCATAGAGCACATGGCCCCTTCTTAGCTAGCTCTGCTTTGGTTGAACATCAATGCTGGGAATCAGCTAAAGAGCACCAGTTCTAGCTGAAGAATTATATGGGACCCTCCAGCCATCCTTACGAGCACTTAAAAGACGAAGTGGAATCTGTGGGCGTGCCTGGTGAAATGATTTTTTTCTGATACCAGAATTACCTGGAGACTTGGCCCAAGAGTTGATTTGGAAGGATGATTAAGGTTTTATTTGATTATCTGGATGGCCCTCTTCACTTCTTTTAAAATGAAACCAGTCAGAGACACCCAAGTGGTGGTGTTAGAGCTGGTATTTGCATGGAAGTAGGTGAGGTCAAGCTACTCTGTTCAAAGGGAAAGACAGAAAAGGCTACTCTCTAGAACAAATGTAAGAACTAATGAAGATGGAGTAAAAGAGCATGACGAGCAGCCCTAGAGAAAGGCAGAGATTACAGTTGTGAGGTTGGGTGATGAAAATGAAAAAACAAAATGAAACAGCTGGAATTGCTTAGCTCAGCCTCACTGAGGGTTCATCTAATTCAGACTTCACCTGAGACTTCAGATGAAAGTTGCTTTACCTGATCTGGGCATCGCAACAGGTAAAGCATGTAATGGCTGTGTGTACCGCAAAATAGAACCGAAGATTAATTATGATGTGAAGCGACTCCCAGAAGTAATCAGGTAATTTATCGAATGGTCTGTGTTTGCCATCTAGTGGTACAAAGCCAAAAGTTTTGTTCTGATGTGTGAGAGCAAGCAAGACAGCTGAAATTTTGTGTCTCCGAAGCAGGCCTGTCCCATGCAGAAACACGACTGCTTCCAGGCAGGTGGCAGTGGCAACTGTGGTTAACAGTATAACTGGCCTTTAAGGAACACGGAGCAGAAAGTTTGCAGCCCCTGACCCACCAGATTTAGGACTAGATCCTTAGTGAGTTAGCGAGGGTTATCCAATAACCCACCTGTCGCTCCCTTCTAGTATTCTGGTCATTGCTCCAGTCCTTCAATCTTACAGGTTTGGATTCCAAGAATAATCAGGCACCCCACTTTTCACAGTTTTCTGTGAGAATTCAGGCAACTATAATAAATATCCTAGGGATTGGAGATTATTTTCTAAAAGCTTGTAAACTACACTTGTAAAATCCTCAGCCAAGGGCCCTCCAGATTTCTAGAGGCATCAGCTATGCTTCACAGCATCCCTGAATGAAGACTTATAATTATTTTCCAGCCAGGAGACTGAACTGGAACAAAGGAACAAAGAAATTAGGAACTTGCCAAAAAAAAATGTACAGGAAATACATATCATTCTGGCAATGGAACATATATACCTAAAGCTATAAAATTAGTTTTATCTCTTAAAACATTTCAAGGATGTGTGAGTAAATAATTAGGTAAAAGGATCAACTTTATTTCTCAGTTCTGTCATATAGTAAATACAGGACAAGAGGGATGCATTAATAGAAATATATTTTATCAGAAGTTATATACAGCGTGATATCTAACCATACATGTTATTTCCTTGGATTTCTTGCTATATATTTAGGAAAATGATTAATATATATTGATTTTTAATCAGTATTCAAGAAGTTTAATATAATTCCCATATCCCAACTAAAAAGAAAATGTTTTCAGGTTTGACTGTGAAAACATAGCTAGGAATTAAGAAAGAGTTGGAGTTTTCAGAGTGTCTCATTGATTCAGGAGCAGCACTCAGTTTAGCTGTCCCTGGGATTTTCCCTTCTAAGTCATACAGATATTGTTTTTAACCCCTTTCATAGACCACAATGAATGAAAACAAAGCAATGCAAATTACATAGAGGACAAATCCCAGATGACTAAAACAAAGATTAATGAGATTGAATTAACTTTACTATGTAGTGTTAATCATATTAAAACTAATATGATTCTGAAAAGTCTAGTTATACAACAATGCCACATATACAACAAAATATGTGGCAGAAAAAACAAAAATTACATGCTATTAGCTACGGTCCCTTCTTAAAAAAAAGAAATCTTCTATTTATTGAGCAGCTGTTGCTATGTTCACTCGTTCATTCATCCAGTCATTCAACTGTTATTTATTTAATTAATTATTCAATCAATTGTTCACTGAGGGACCGTATTTGATCTATGTTTTACAATTGACCTCAAAGAGTGAGGCAGCTGAATGCATCCGATAGAAAATAGAAAAAGGCATCGCAAGGTTCACAACGATTATCCAGGGTTCAAAGCCAAAAACTATTTCTTCTAGTCCATTGTCATATTCCGGACGGCACCCGAATGCCGGTGGTATCCACAGCTGCGAGGAAAGAACGCAAGGCCAATATTAATCACCAGCGATACGAGTCACTAGCCCTTAATGACTGTGACCCCACCAAACTGCAATTCGGTCTCAGAATGCTCTAAGGAACCCTCCCTGTTGCTACTGGGGCACACTGGTGGAACATGGTTTCAGCTTCTGCTGCTGCTACTACAGCTGTTGTACTGTGACTAAAACGAGCCTAGGCTTCCCGATTCCATATTTAAATAAACTTTGCTCCCCAAAGGCACATTCACTTAGTCTTCCAGAAGAAGTAAAATTTACTTGCTACAGACTACAAAACCATGTTATTTTAATATACTTATCAGGCTTGAAAGGTTGGGAAGCTTTTGGGTATTAACTTCTGAATTATGCTCAAAATGTCTTACCGAAAGGTTGCATAGGAATAAAAATGCAGCGATGTTCTTCAGAATTCTCCTCTTGTTGTTAGTACCCGAGTTGCTACTGTAAATGGAGAGATCTGAGGCTGAATGCATGACGGAACTATTTTCCTGACTTGTTTCTTCTTTGGCAGCATCACCACCACCGTTTTCTCTCCCACAGACGCTGCCCTTAAGCAGGCAGGGAACCTCTCCGCTGTCACGAGCAGCTCTGCCATTGTAAATCTCTTTGTACGAGGGGGTAAGTGACAAAGTGTTCCCCCGAGATATAGTCACTATTCGCAGAGTTTTAATATCGTCATTCACCTTTTCCTGCTCACGATGTATGGATTCAATGATAAAGAGGTTCTGGATATATTTCTCAATAATAACCAGGACGGAGTAAGGCAGGTTATACCATGTGTATTTTGGATGAGCCTGGGCACAGATAATGGCGAGGATTGAGCCCCAGGAGAGGAGCCAGGACCCTGCAGCTGTGCCCACCAGCAGCTCTGCATCAAGTTTTCGAGCAGGATTTTTTGAATTGTCCAGCGATCTATCTTCCAGTCTGTAGATGAGAAGGGCAACGATTCCAGCTGTACACATGAGAGCCAACACAAAGATAGCATGCAAGTAAAACATAGTGAGCGCTAATTCGCTTTTGATTTTTGAACCTCCAATCTGAATTAAATACACAACAACTACGGCTATTGTACTAGTTAACACTATTAGTCCAAAAATCATTCCAACAGTTATGCCGTGGAATTTGAACGGAGTTTTGTGTTGCTGGTGCTGCTCAACTTTGCGGCCAATGTTCTTCCACAGGACATAGAGCATCGTGGATGCTAGGATGTGATACTCTATATTAAAGGGATATAGGTAGTATATTCCTTGGGAAAATATTGAACAGAAAGTTGTTGTTGTGCAATTGCATTGAGGTGCATGATCATCTAAAACTAAAGGAGAGCAAGAGGTTAGTTATGTGCATTATAAAGATTTCTCATTTAAAGTGAATAAATAAAACACAAAGTAATAAAACATAAACAACACATCATGCCACCATGTTAGCCACCTAAGAAGAGGTCTCTCCATTAAAGTTACTAACGTAACAAAACTTTTGCATGTTCACTGAAGTATGATCTCTGACATTATTGCTCACCCACTGAGCAATAATCACATCATGAACAAATGCTGCACCAAACGTCAGCAGGGTCTTGGTAAAAATACTTCTTCATATGATTAAAATCCAGATCACAAGGGCTTTGAGTCCTCAGTCCTTCACCTTAGAAGGCCCAGGGATCTGTTGACTAGATCAAGAAAAAGCTTAACAAGAAAGGCCTCTGTTCTACTGCCATTTTTATCAGTTATTTACACCACTGTGGTTTCTAACACCAAACCCACTTTATTTAAAAGTTGTTTATGTCTAGGAAAGAGGTGAAGTAAATCACAGATACTTTCATTCAATGTCCCAATATAGTTTTAAGGTTAAAAAAAAAACCCACCTGTCTCCTTTTGACAGGAACCTATGAAATCATTCTCCCTCTGCTGTGCAGTTGCCTGCATTGTAAACCACTCAGGCATCTCAGTGAACAATTGCTTGTATTTGTAAAATAAATGTATTTAATGTGCATTTATAATGTAAGCAAATAACATCATAAATCAGAAATATTCACAGTAGCAAGGAAAAAAGTTACTTATTTTCACAATCTATTTATTTATAAATATATAAACATACGTGCTGAGGAGCACATTTTTAGGCAGTATTCTTAGATTTGTGCCTAGAAGCTTTACTTTTGTTTTCTAAAAGGAGAGGGAGAAGAGGAGAGGAGAGGAGAGGAGAGGAGAGGAGAGGAGAGGAGAGGAACTTGGTGTTGTTTTGTCTCAAGCACACACTATTAAGACATGAAAAAAAATTACTTTTGTAGCGGATTGTATGTTAATACCAAACATGTCCTGTGAATCACTACTTCACTCCCCCTTGTTTCAGATGCTATATCTGACTGTTCATAATTTCATAACAATTCTGGCCCCTGGATATGAAATAATATAAGGAAACTGCTTCTCTTTAACAAGCAGAAATATCAAGTAGAGCCACTAACTGGTGATTCGCCTGCCCCCTACTAATGCTCCAAGGTTACAAAATCTCGGAACTATCAATTCAGCTACCTGATAATTAATGGAAACTAGATAGTTTCCATAGATACATATAAAGGGTAACAGTTGCAAATAGATATAAAATTGTGGGCATCATTTTACACACAGTTACACTGAAAATACTATTTTTCAGATTTTAAAATTATGTTTTCACTTATATGTGGACTTTGGCAGTAATTATTAAAAATTCCTAAAATCTGTCAATGTCTACAGACTGTATAAATAATCAAAAAATAAACTAGTTCAGGATTTGGCTTTGTGGAAGCAAAATCAAGGGCTTTTAGGATACAGGCACTATTGAATTCACTGGGTGGTAAGGCATACATTTTCTTCTTAAAAAGCTGTCTTTTCCTTTGTGAACACAATCAAAATTTATCAGCTATACTGATAAATCTTCATGGGAAGAAAATTACTTATAGTTGTCGAGAAGGTTTATTTCCTCTTTAAAGTTAAGCGCTCCTAATTTCCCCATGCATCAGTGATGTTTGAAAGCGAAAGGCATCCCCAGCAGTTATACTCAATGTTTGTTGACTATAACTTGCATCATCTTACCAATGGAGAAAATGGTTTGTTATGAAAAAAGAATCACCCAAAGCAAAATCCTCGTTTTGTAAAGCAGCACTAATGTATAACTCCTATCCCTCTGAGCCATCCCACTGTAGGACCTGTAGGTCCTGTAGGACCACACAACATGTGTAACCACTCTCCTGGGAAGGATTTTCAGGATTAGCCATGCTTATTTTTCTACAAATAACTTAGTACATAGTAAACTCTAGTTTTAAAACTGCTATGTTAAATTTACTTCTATGATTTGCTAATAAAATGTTCTTCAGTTATGTTATCCCTCAAAATAAATGTTTTGAAAAATCTGTTTGTTTGGAACTTAGAATAAAACCATAGCCTGGATCACATATACAGTAAAGATCATACAACATTTTAGTTATGATCTGAACTGTGTATCAGCTCACTACCATTTGCCCAGGAATGACTATACTGACATAGTAGTGAATGACCCGGCTCCATCCTACAGTGATGTGGTATTTTGTATGGGAGTGTGCAGGAATTCCAAAATGTACCAAGCCTTTCACTTACCTATTGTTATGTTCCCAAAACCAAGCGTGATTAGTCTTTCCTTATGTTCATTCAGCTGATGTTTTGACTCTGTTAATACTCCATTTGTCCACAGGAGTAAATTTGTAAACACAGAATGGATAACCCCAAACCTACAAAATAAGGTAATTACAGAAGGAATATGCACAGAGTATATGTCCTTATATGTTAAATAAAATGAATTAACTTCCTGTACGCAAGCTTCATGGCACTATTTATTTTTCAGTGGAGGGGAAAAGAATATCAGAACTGATCTCTTTAAAG
The DNA here is from genome assembly GCA_013399365.1 of Pampusana beccarii. NCBI lineage: Eukaryota > Metazoa > Chordata > Aves > Columbiformes > Columbidae > Pampusana > Pampusana beccarii. Next base: position 26,533 of record VWYH01004065.1, on the reverse strand, counting down.
ATGTTCCTCAGTGGAGCACAATGAGTATTAGACTTCCAAAATTTTACAGAAACCAAATAGATTAATGTGTTAAACCATTAATAAGATGCTGTTATTATTTGTTATGCTCTCTTATGTGATGGATTTTATTCTTTGGGATGGACAAGTTTTGTGTTAGTGACAGTGATTGAATGGTCTGAACAGGGTTAATTGTTTTTCAGGCTGTATTTCACCGCTGTCTGCAGTGTTCCTTCATACTCACTGTGGCTGGTCTTTCTTCCCAGGTACCACCACCTTCTCTAACTTCTACTCCATGCATTTTTGTCTCCCGGAGAGAGCTGAAGCTGGGAAAGGACCCAGGGAGGGCACAGATGCCCCATCGCAGAAAACATTCAAGGCCAGGCTGGATGGGGCTCTGAGCAACCTGATCTAGTTGAAGGTGTCCCTGCTCATTGCAAGGGTCTGGACCAGGCAACCTTTAAAGGTCCCTTCAAACCCAAACCATTCTATGATTCTGTGATTCTATGATCTAGGTTCAAAAGGTACTTTCCATAAAAGTCAATATAAAATACCTCAGATACATTGCACTGACTGTGGGTTGCTGATGCAGGTTCCCTTTCAGTAGTCAAATAAAGAAAACATAGAACAGTGCACAGTGTGAAGACACATACATGATGCTTTCTTCCTTCAACACAAACCAAGTGACACTGGTATCATACATTGCCCATTTCCCTGTCTCGTGAGAAAAAGTTATGTATTCTGTGACTGTTGTATATTATAAAATACAAGCACAGTGTAAATAAGGTTAAATGGAGTTGCTTTCTATTTAACTATTCTATTTCTCTCTAATTTTTTACTGTTCTATTTCTTTCTACTTAACACAATTAAGTAGAGAATCAATCTCTGTAAATTTTCACTGTCCGTCATACAATAAAACCCCGAGTGTTAAAGCACTGTGCAGACCTGCACCTATTAGCATTCCAGATAAGGATCAGATCCACTTTACCTCTCAAGTGTTTTGAAAGACTGGATAATATCCTTTGCATGGCACCACAGAAAGTACACCTAAAGGAAAAGAATACGGAGAAATGTCACCACACCAATGAGCATGTGTGGCACTCAAAAAGGAAAGTGCATCTGTAGACAGAAACACTGAGGTTTAAATCCTCTGATGACTTAAACTGAGGTAGCTCTATTTCCACACATCAAATCACTCATGATTTCCTGTGATGTTCACCCAGGACCTCTCTGGCATGAAGAATCTGAGATTTCTTATATGCAAAGTCAGAGGCTCAACAGCAGAAAGTGTCAGTATGACTCATTAAAACAGGTTTTGCTTCTGTATCTGGAGAGGCTTTTATTTCAATGACAAAGGAAATAAAGCTACCAGCTGGGGACAGCAGTATGATTACTGCAGGGTACGGTGAGTCTAAGTTTGAATAATTTATTAAATATATTATATTCTATGGAGGGAGTGAGATAAGTGAAACGGTGCCAGGCTTGATTAATAAAACCAATAATGGACACCCAGGAAGCAGGAGAAAAGTTTGTAATATTAGTCTGAGAGACAATCACATCAGTAACGTGGCAGTTGCACTCAAGGGTAGTGCAGACAGCTCAACTGGAGAATAAAAGTGAGAGTTAGCGAGTAAAGGAGAAAGAAGCATAAAATCAGGAATCTCTGTGTGAGCATAATGGAGACCTGAGGACAGAGATTTTTGTTAATACAACAGCAACATACTTGTTCCAAGTGCTGGTAAGTGCAAGAAGGATGATACTGATATTCCTCATGCATGTTAGGGTGAAACTGGGAGTTCCATTTACTCAGAATAGCTGCTAGGATACTGAACTTGACAGTAGGTGAACTATCAGGAGAGAAATAGTCCAAAAAGGTTTCTCTTAGAAACTTGCCTGGTTTGGTGTTCCGGATATGGTCTGAAAAGTGCAAACAACTTTGAGTTCTTCTTCAGCAATTAGAGTAACTGGAAGTCCATTTTACCATTGTGCCCATTAATGTGGAGTACCTCTACAGCTGCTGTTGTCTGAGACATTCTCTGAGGCTCATCTGTGCTACCCAGCAATAACATGTTCATTCATTCATCTAATTAAGCATTTATCAAAAGGAAATGTGACCATTGTGAAACCCCAGATGTGAAAACTGCAAGATATCATGGAAATTTCAGCTGAAATCAACTACATTGAAATTAGCACCTTTATCTCATCTAATTCCAGGTTCAATTTCCCATTCTGGAATAGATGGAGTAAAATCTAACAGCAGATGTGAAAACATTCTTCAAAACTTAAAAAAACGTAAGTTTTGAAGACTTTTCAGATATTGGAGTCAAGAAAGTGGAGGGAAATATGAGAAGTCAGTAAAGAAATAGCATAAAACCTAATTTTTGCTCGCAGAATACTCATTGCCTCAAAGAGACTTTTGTCTGCAGAAGAGCATATTGCACAGCCTGTCTTGGAAGGGCAGGTACATGTCACTTTATTGCTTGCACACATGCAGTATGTATATATTTAGTAATTTAATGGCACACGGGGGTGTCTCGGAGTAAAATACAACAGAATCTGACACATTCTGTAGAAAACAGATGCTTTGTTTTTTAGATGACATGTAATTAGAGATATTCTCTGCTGTAATTTCATCCTGTGTTTCAAAGACATGAGAAGATTCGTCTTAGGTAAGAGGTATCTGGTAAATTACCTTTTAACTTTTTCTTTGATTGCTGAGGCTAACATTCAAGCTTTCATTATTTTAAGCTAAGTAGATTATAAATTCAGCAACATTACACGATGTAAAATATAAATTAAAATTCTTGTTCCCTTTGTTCAGCATTGTTATATACAATTTCTTCCGCAAATCAGTTCATGGTAGCTGGAAACCTTGTCAGCTCAAGGTAACTGGGTGCAATGAAGAATGATGCATGCAGATCAGCAGGCAAAAAAAGCCTTAATTTCTTTGGTTTCTTTTTCAGAGGTAAAGCAAAGAAGCTGCAAGACATAGAGAGTCGATATTACAAGAATGTGAAATTAAGATTACTTCAACTGAATTGGAATTACACCCTCAGAGAAAAAAATATAGAGGAGGTCAGAGTTATTGCTTAAATTTCAATGATTTTTCTTGTTACAGAAAGCAGAAAAATTGAGGTTGTTCAAAAGCTCATTTACATGCAACCACAACTGCTAGGAAAATCTTCCGTTTCTTTCTGAATGACTTAATCATCTTGGCAAGTGCATTAGATGACCTGGCTATAACAGAGTATCTTAGTTGAGTGGCTTTTTGTTTCCTTCTTTCCCACAAATCTGCTGACGGGCTCAGAGGAATTCATGTGATAAGCAGTGGGCTGTCACCATCCAATATAGACCCAAAGACTTACAACAAACAAGCAGTTGGAATATTTTACAGGAATCACTGATTACAGTTGCTACTGTGCAGTCACTGATAAGCATAATAAAATGCTCCCAGAAGGAAAATCCATGTTCACTTGTTATAGGAAAGATATGCAACTATTTTATAACTAGCTTGGAAGGGTTTTGAACTATCAGGCTTCCAGCCTTAATCACAATGGGACATCAGGATTGACAGATTGAATTGAACCTGTGTGGCAAGTCCTACAAACAGAAACAATTGTCTTTAGTCAAGATGCTCATATCAGCCTGAAAATTCTGAAAGTTATAAATGTAACTTAACTAAAAAAAAAAAAAGCAACTTCAACTATAGGAGAGCATTTTTTGAATTTTATGGCTGAGCAATTTCAGGTTGCAAAGCCTGCATTTACACGTAGAAAGGATACATAAATACATATGCATAAGAATTTAGCCTCCAAAAGTATCCTGTGATATGCTTAGAAATTACTGTAAAATCCACTGATAATGAGAAGATAAAAATTTTTGCTAAGAAATACAGATATAATATAAAATTGCAACCAGAGGCTTTTACCTGTAAGATGGTGTGCACGGCATGTGTAATAGGAAAAATGCCTTCAGTTGGTGATAAACAGTTTGAAAAATCAATATAATATCCAATTTTAAAAGAGTCCAGAATTAAAGTAATCACTGCAAATAATGTAATCCCACCTGCAAATGAAAAAGATATTAGAAAACATCAATGTACAGTCACAGTGTCTAGAGACAATTTGTACAATATGCTAAAATCTGTTTAGGGAAATAAAAGTAGGTTGATATTTGTGAAGATAATTGACTCAATGTAATAAGTCTCTCTAATTTGTGAAAATGTCTGCCTAATATATGATGAAAACACATCACTGTACACACCTTGCACGGCCAGTGCAGAGGAACCAGTCCAGCAATGACCAGGACCTGGAGCCACCCAGCACCTCTCCAGTGACCGCCACGCTGGGGCAGCCATACAGCACATCCATTAATGCTCTCTATACAGCCACACAGCATATACAGTTCCCAGGAGCTGAACAATCACGCTACAGTCTCCTGGCCCAGGAGCTCAGCAGTGGAAGTAACACAATCACCTGGTGTTCCTTCCTCTGCTTCGGGAGGTTACGCTTGGTATGGTTTGTTCTCTGAGAAAGGAACCAAAGATTTGATTTCAGTACCTATTCTTTCTCCCCCACCTCCTCCCCAACCAACCCCCACACCTAATATGTTTCTCTAAACATGTGTTTTGTATCCTTAGGAACTTTCAAAATATATGTTTCCCATTATAGTTTTCCTTTCCTTTCCTTTCCTTTCCTTTCCTTTCCTTTCCTTTCCTTTCCTTTCCTTTCCTTTCCTTTCCTTTCCTTTCCTTTCCTTTCCTTCCCTCTTTCCTTCCCTCTTTCCTTTCCTTTCCAGAATGTAAATGTTCGTTACAATATTTATTACTTTTTAAATATATCCTTATTATGTCAGCTAATTTGTATTATTTCTAACACATGTAACAGATCTGGAGTCCACATCTAAACAGATGTGCTATTTTCATTATCTATAAAAATAAATGGCATCACAAAATGCAAAATTCTAGGCTACTCTTGAGATCAAATGATATGTTTCCTTCCTTATTTAAAGATTTAAATAATTCTAAAATAAATGAGAACTGTTAATTGTTACGAAATAATTTTACTTGAGGTAATTGGACCTGCTCTAAGCAAGGTATTGGACTAGATGACCTTCAGAAGTCCCTTCCTACATAAATTATTCTACAATTTATTCTGTGATTCATGATTTATTTAGAAAGCCTACAGGAAACAGCCTATGTCACTATTTGCCTGAAAGATATCAATCTGAGGGACTTAATGTGTATTATAACTGTTTCAATAAGAAGGAAAATTTTATCTTCTGAAGCAAAAAGATTATTAAAATCTTCCACAATTACTCCACAGTGAATGGTTATGCCTATGTTGACTTTACAGGGTATTTTAGAAAGGCATTCAATTCCCCAGTCATGACACTAGTAAGGTAATTTCCCAGTGAATTCATGGTGTAGGATCAAGCCCTGAGGAATCGTTTTAGTGAAGTAGTGATGTTAGAGCAAAACAGGTGGAAAATGTGTTTTATAATGTAAAAGTTCTGCATCCTTGCTTCCATTACTCATGAGAGTGGCTCAGCAGAATGGGATCACAAGGGACTTGTCAACTAGAAAAAACTGGAAGAAGGAAGGCAGGGCGAGGGGCTCAGGCTGAAATTCACAGAAATAAAAAGCAAACACTTCTTAGATTAGTGATCTGTCTCCTGCACCCTACACCCATCTTGTCTTTCCAAGGATGACCTGTAATGTGGTTCCACTCTGTTTTGCTTCCATTTCACAAGGTCACTATATCAGTTGTATAGTTTTACAGTTTTACGTCAATGTCCAGTAGACCACTGGGAGTGAGGAAACAAAACAAAAGAAAATACACAAAAAAACACAACAAAACAGCCAAACAAACAAATACAAAATGTCTTTCACATTGAGTATTTTGGTTTATGCCTTCATACGTCTCTTCATGTTTCCTTTACATCCATCAGAAATTGGATGGGCTTCAATCTGTTACCATTGAAATAAATAGTTTTGGCATTGTCCTCCAGGGATTAGAAGACTTTATATGACTAATTTATTTTAATGTTTGATTATTTCATTTATTCAAATGATATCTAGATGTTTCTGACAATCACTCATGTGGCCACACTGTAAGCATATACAAAGTGTCCAACATACATTTTCAAGGGCCTTCAGAAGAGAATGATTTTACCAATTTGGTTAGTCAAAAATTAAAGTGCAATTATAATGACCATACATATGGTATGCTAATAGTTTCAATGTCAAGTTTTCCTGAGGGAAACTTCAGTACTAAATATATACTAAATATACTAAATACAAGATAAGTATTAGTAATTATAAATAATAAAGATAATTCCACTGTTTTGCTTTTTCTATTTGAAAGCTAAAGAAACATGAAATGATTATTATTGAGCATTCTATTACTTTTTAAAATGGGATTTTTTTCAATTGTTCATTGAAACTTGTATATTTTAGGGGATCAAGAACAGGATTTTCAGTATTGCTACGTGCTGCCTTAATTCTTTCTATTAACCATCATGGAGAAACAAAGCCATAATGATGCAGTTGTAAAAACACCACTCTAAACTTAAAATATTTTTTAAATAATAGACAATTCAATGCAAGTAGTAAAAAAGGTACAAGTTGAAAGTTCTTCCAAGAGCTTTGTGAATTGACCAGCTGTCTATAATCTAGTGATTTGGGTCAGAATAACTGTACCTTAGTAAAGACAAAGCTCTCCCTGAAACTTTTCCTACATTCAGACCACAGGAGTGGTTCTTGATCTACCATGCAAGCAGGAAGACAACTGTGCTCTAGGGTTCACACCGTTGACATCTAGGTTTAAAAAGGCTCAAGGAAAACTTTCTGTGAGCATTTCTTGTAAAATGAGCATTTGTCCTTCTAGTGGTGTTAACCATGTACAAGGACACAGTTATAGGAGGTTTTTGTGAAATCATTGTTTTTCAACATTTGTCAGAGCAAAGTGCTCTAAGTAATCAGCTACCATCATTTCTACTAAAATATCATGGCTTGAAGGGAATCATGAAAATATACTGATTTTGTACGGCTTGATACAACAACATTGGCTCTCACAATAAGAGCAAGGAGATATTCTTCAAAAGCAGCTGATAGGGCTAGTAAAACATTGCAGCGAGCTTTCTGTGGAAAGACATGATGAAAATTCATCCCCCGCTCCCCCTCATTTTTGAACTTTTAGTCTTTCAGATAAAAGATTTCCATGACAAAATCTTTGATAAAGAGGAGGTCAAGGAGGATCTTGGCAAAGGAATTGCCACCTGAGTTTTTCCTTAGCTCAAAGAAGTTTTCTTTTACCAACAGAGGATAAAAGAGTTGTACAGGCTTGTTGTAACTACAAGAAACTCCTAAGAATAGGAAAGTGCATGTCTTTCCCTAAGGGCGAATGTGTTGAATTGCAGCCTAGATATCCAAGAGTAGCTGTGGAAGCCACACCACTTCAGAAGCCAGTACAAAGAGCCATCCTGTGCTGGTAAATGAAATGGATAAGGTAACCTAGTAGTTCAATCCAGTATCTTATTTCTAAGTTTCTGTGACTCCTTATATCCTGTAGGACAAATGAAATGCTGTGAATGGTGTGCCAAAAGAGAAAGGGCAGGGGGTCCCCCTGTGCATACCCATGTTAAGCAGTATTTATTCCATACTTAGGAGGGGAAAGCTACCCTCTGAGTAACAAAAGCATAGCTTGGTCCAAAACAGGATCGAATTAAGCCTTGCATTAATGAATTTCAGGAGGTTGTAAGCCACACAAGCTAATAAATGAAAAATGCCCGAGAGCTGAATATTGGTTTGGAGAACAGTGATTAATCAAGACAACAATTCAACAGTAGGTACATGAACTCCATACATTTCAGGAAAGAGTCTACAGGCTATGGCTGTATGTTAGATGTAAAAAAAAAAGAAAAAAAAAAAGTAAAAGAAAAAAAAAATCCCTGAGCCATTCATACAGCACGATGGTTAACAGTTGCAAAGAAAGTAAAAGAACGTAAGCACTGAGACTGAGAACAAACTAAGTTTCCACAACACAATCTTACTTTTCAAAACAATCAGGTTTTAGGTGTTCTTGAGATTTTCAGTTACCTCACTGCTAGTAGGTAGGAAATATTTAAGGAAAAGATGTCTTACAGCAATCCACTTAAAATGCTTACTTTCCAACCTATCATTTTCAGTGCTGAGACTGGAAAAGTGGTCAGTATAACTGGGCTTGCCTATTACTCCACACAGTGTTGATACAGGTTGTTTCTTGGGATCCAGAAACACAGCATTCCTGTCACTATGACTCTGTGATGTTCTCCCTAGCTACCTTCTCTCGATATACCTTCAAGGTTCTTCACCCAGAGGGTGCCGGACACTGGAACAGGCTCCCCAGGGAGGTGTCACAGCCCCAAGGCTGACAGTGTTCAAGAAGAGACCGGACAACGTCCTCGGACACATGGTGTGAACTGTGGGGTTGTCACATGCAGGGACAAGAGTTGGAGTCGATGATCCTTGTGGGTCCCTTCCAACTCAGGACATTCTATAATTCTATATCCTCACTCTACTATGCACCTGACTCTTCAGATAAGGACCATCACATCCCACCACTACCCTTGCAAACTTGTATATTTTTCCTGCCACCTAATGCTAGCTTTAGATTCCTTGCTTAGATGTTTTATGTACTAACTGACAAACTGATCTGGCCAGGGACTTTATCTTCTTCTAACTCCACATGTTTCTAAGGCATCATTGTACACATATAAATGGGAATCTCTGATATACATTGGTATAGAAAGCACTTGAGGACCTTTCTGACTGGTACTAGCCTGAAGTATTATATTGTCTGGAAAAGGTGATAATTCTTCCAGAAGAGCTGCATGACACCAACAAAACTGCCTCTTCCATTAGCTATATTTTATTTTTCAAGTGTTGCCAAACCAGCCTGGTCAGGGAAAAAAAGTGCCGGAGCTTTCAGCACTGTAAACAGTAGGTTACAAAGTGAGGATATTTAGCAAACAGCTTTTCCATACAATCTCCTAGTATGATCAGCTTATGCATATATTGACTTTACGCATGTGCATTAATTTCATGAATACCAGGATGGCTCCTGGTAGGGATGGAGAGGGTAACAAAGTGGTAGCAGAGATAGGCAATGTCACGGATGTCCCGTGCGCAGTATCACCCTCAACTACCTACCACCACCGGCCGGTACTTACACTTCAGCCAGCGGGCTCCAGCATGGGTGTCCTTGTCCCGGATCAGCCTCCTCTGCGTACAGCTCCTGCAGAGGTACCACAGCATCCACAGCAGCTGGATGAGCATCAGCGTGATGAGGTAGGAGAGCAGGTGGCTCTTGCTGATGCCCACGGCGTGCACAGCCCAGGCGAAGGTGAGCAGCAGCCCGGCCAGGAAGAGGTTGATGCCGTACTGGCTGCTGAGGATCTCGGCGTTTTTCTGCGGGTAGCTGCCGCCCACGGAGGGGGAGCCGCCGGCTTTCTCCATCGCCCACGCCGCCAGCCGGGCGCTGCGAGCAGGTGGCCCCGCGTCCCCCGGGGAGCCCCGAGGCCGTCGGCTGGTCCGGCCCCCATCGGCGGGCGGGGGCGGAGCGGGGCCGCCGGCTCTCGCCGTGCCCCCCCGCAGCCCTGCCCGCCGGGAGGGGACCCGCGGGGGCTGCGGTCCCCGCTGCCGGGGGAGGGCGGGTTGGCAGGGAAGGGCTGCCGAGGTCTTGCGGGGCAGGGGGTCATGGCTGAGGGTCGGCCGACAGTTTGGGTCGAGATGAGGGAGAGATTGTTCAGGGGCGGGTTGCCCGGGGGCGGTCACGTCTCATGTCCCCTGCAGAGGAGCAGGTGAGTCCTGGGCGGTTGATTGCGGTGAGGGACGCGGAGCTTCGGTCCGTGTTGACAGAGACGTGCGAGGTGTAACATGTTCCCTAGATATGGAGACGGGAAAGATAGCGAGCGGTGAACAGAACACTCCTGAGCATTAATGGCTGGCTGGAAAGGCGAGGGATGGGGAGATGTTGAGAGAAAGCGAGGACAGGCCCGTAGACCCTGCCCTGTGATGCGGCTCCTTCACACGCGGGTGGCAATGAGATCACCTGCCATGCTTCCATGCTCTCGGCCCCACAGTCCACCTTCTTTTTTGGCAATTGACACTTCCATTGGTAATAACCCCCTTTCCCTTTCAGGAATTCTCTATACCTTTCAAAATTAGCAATTTATCTCTTTTTTTTTTTTTAGTAAGTCCCATTCTGACAGCAGAGTATGGTAACGATTGCTAGCTGGAGTAGCAACAACTGAGCTCAAAGTAGCAAAGACTTCTGCAGGATTCAGTCCATTCCTCATTTATTAATTTTCCCAATTTTTATGTGCATTTTAAGTATTGACCTTTTCTCATTTAAAGTGCTTAGTTGTAGCTGTGACCTGTGCTTATAAGATGTATTCAAACCTCAAGATTTGGAGCACCAGTTAGTTGTCTATAGGGGCTGACAGGAATTTAGCCCAGGGTAAAATATTACATATTTTAAATGGTATTTTGTTTGCATCCAATACAAATTCTCTTAATTCTAGGCATTTATGTACCTAGCCATTGCTGGGAGGCCAAATACCAAGATGGACCGGTCCTTGTTCTGGCCAGGCAGGTCTTACATTTTTACCCTCTATCTGTTGGTAGCATATCAAATACCCAAAGCATTGTTTTTTACATTGAGTGACCTATGTCTCACACGAAATTAAGCCACTAATTCAGCTACATCAAACAAAAAAAAAAATTAAAACACAGCATCTACTTTACTTCCACTGTCAAAACTTAGAGAGGTTTGAAGCTTTTTCTCTTCTGAAGCCAGAAATGAGTAAGGAGGATTTTTTTTTTGGTAACAAAGGACATTTCTGAGCTTGTATGTAAATTCGAGGTTTACATTCCTCTTGAACAGGGAAGGAGAACAAAACGGCAGAAGGGTGAAATGAGTGAATTCTACTCAATCCCCTATGTAGGCAAGCATAAGGAAGTAGCAACTGATGTCCTTTACTCATTTTGGCCTCTTCTCAAGAAACAGGTCTTTTAAGTCACCTACAAATTTTCCTTAAATGCACTTAACTGATAGCTAGCCCTGTGTTTCTGTCTGGCCCATACCAGCAGTATAAATAAAAAGGGTAACTAGAGAAATTTAAGGCTTCAAGCACCTTTAGCTCAGAGCTACATCCATCACTATGTGAAGCTGATGGAAATGCCAAGTCCTACTTTTACCTTACATAATGTAACCTTTGAAGAACAGCAAAGGAAGATGCTTTTCTTTTACTGGGCTTCTATGAGTAACTGATAAATAACTTTTGCTGTCTAGACTATTTTATTTGTATGTTATTTTAAGATTATTCTGGAGCATCTCTTGTTACGTGTGAAGAAAAGCTCTTTGGTGCTGGTATGCATACTTACCCTCAAATGAAACTAATGTAAATAGATACAGAAAATACCTGTGGTAGCCTGTAGCCAGCTATTGTATTCCAGCTTTGGTAGAGGTAGGGATTTTGACCATCTAATAATTATTTTCAAGAAGCTATTAAGAGAACTCTTTCTAATCTCTTGCCCTAAATTCTCTATTTGGTGGGAAGCAAAATAACAAAGGCAAGGAGTTCACAGAACTGGAAGTGGCAGCAACATTTTGTCAGGTTGCTAATTACAGCAAATATTGTTTTAAATTCTTTCTAGATTGGCCACTCCTGCCTTCTGAGCAAGTAAGTGACTAAGTATTGCACTGCATACTCATAACTTACTGAAAGACTGTGCAGGACTTCGTACAATGGGCATCTCTGCCTGGGATTTTCGTTCTCCAAAGGTGAACAGAATGGTATTATACCTTCAATAAATCCAGCTGAGAGGATATGAAAGACAACCATACTCCAAATCAAGTACAGCATTTAAAATCTACAAGAATATCTATTTTAAAGGCAAAATGATGGGCTGGCAGTCACCAAGAAAAGTGGCACTGGATGGTTAAACAATTAAGTACTGAACAATAATTGACAACTTTTGTACAAAGTTTATTAATATGTCCAGAAAAATAAATCTGAAAAAACATGTAGCAAATAGTATTCTTAATTCAAGAGTACAAAGCAACTGAAAACACCTAGAGCATTTATATAGTTGACAAATAAAAATACAGTGATAATCGCCATCCCTGAGCAACAGTGCATTTAAATACCGTAATAAACAAAGTTACTCAAATGTACCTCTGTCTGCAGACTTAAAATTGTTAAAATTTGTTAAAGATGCAGATCTGAAGATAAGCAACTCATGCTTTAAAGATGTCAAATACAACTGGTTTTGGAAAACTTAAGTATTACATTTAAACAAATCGAGCTGTTAATTTACTCTACAAGCTACTTAATGGTAGTGCTAAATGTATTTTATTTTGGTTTCACTGATCCTTTGTGTTGCATACCGACAGCGACGTTTTTCCTTAATGAAACTGTAGCAGCTTAAGACAATGTCTGTATTTTTCATCCCTAAACATTTCATGGATTGTGTATTCAGCAATGGTGTGAGTTTGAAAGTCAGAATGAAGAACACAGTCTCCTCTAACAGTCAAGACTTCAAGCAACAGTCATGAGGAGTAAATTTTAACAAGTTTCCATACTTAGTTTCTGCATTCTCCTATCTTCCAAAAGGCCTGGGTGTCAAGGTATTTAACACAAGGATCTATATAAAATGGTCCAGCAGCTGAATGGCACACAGGTTTCCAGATACTTAGGTATCTCAGCCAAAGTGAACAAAGTTATTTTATTTGCCCAGCTGTGTATGACTAATGGCATTTAAGTTAATATCAGCCTCTTTACTTCTGAGGAAGAAAAATGGCAACTTCATTAACAGGCACTGCTGAGAATGAAAAAAAAGACTTTTCTTTGTGCTTTTAATTGCTTGTGTAGTTTTAATATTGTCCATACCATTGTTACTCATGGCTTGATCATCTGTCTTTGGCTGTGGGCAAACTATATCAGCACAAGTAGAATTTATTTATTTCACTGATGGCACTATCAAATTAACAATGATATACATGTCAACCAGCTTTCTATGCCCTTAACCCGACCCATATATTTTTTCAAACACTAGCAGATCCAAAGTCAAGAGATTAGGTAATAAAGTATTTCCTACATGATAACCCACATAAGAAATTTAACAGATCAATAAATGTCTCCTGTGTCATCTATGAGTAAGTTTACAAGTACAAACACAGATTCCAGATAATGGTACTTTAGCTGTCAATTCAAATGGAAAGAATATAGTATTAAAACCCCACACCACTTACAAAGTATCAATTACTTCTAAACCAACCAACCTGTTTTGAGCAGGAAATTGGACTAGGTGACCTCTGGAGTTCTCAAATAGGATTTAGGACTATGTAACTGACTTATTGCCCATCTGGTTAATATTGAAATACATTAATAAATAAAAGCTTTACAAAGCGAGGATAAAATGTTTTATGTTACTAAGAGAGGTAAAATCTACCTATCTTTCAATTATTCACTATTCAGTTGCTTTTTCCCAGCCACTGTCTGACCTATGGTTATGCCCAGGAGATTTATAAATCAGGTACTCTAAGAATTACAGTGTCAGAGCAAACAAGCAGTATTAGAAATAACAGAAGCACTGGAATGTAACAAAAGTAACATTCATTTTGCAGGATAACAATTACTTGAGTCCTTCACATGAAGCTGAAAGAAAAACCAAATCCAGCTTTAATAAAAATGCTGTAAGGTTGCATATATTGCACAAGTTGTATCTTGTACTATTTTGATATCAATCAGTTAATGATTTTGCATCACTAAATAATAATTTGGCCCTAATTATTACGCCAATAATTATCTGGCCTAATGCAGAATTAATGAATTCTGTAGAATAGAATTTACTTGGCTGTTTATATAGAAAACCAGAATGTTTTTATAAGGTTCAGCTGTTCAGGATATCTGTAATTCACTCGTACTTCTTACTTTCTAAGTACAAATTTATGCAGAATTGTTGGTTTAATCTGCTATACAATCAGCTCTGAAATTCATGCTTTCCCCACATTCTTCCAGTGCTCAGGCAGAACATAAATAATGACAGAATGAACAAACATGATTTGAAGAATTTTGCATTAACAACTGTGACTAAAGCTCCTATGATACAGAAAAAAGGTTATGAAGTAAATACTGTATTTTTCAGAAGTCTATAGGTATCGTCACAGTATGACCTAATTTAATTACCTCCTTAAAAATATCAGGTTTCTTGATATCTAGAAAATAGGGGAAAAATGCAACACTAGTTTCAGTTTGTTGATGCAAACAAAAGCTGTGTTTCATTGTCCCGGCCATTAAATATTTTTTGCCTACAACTCCAGCACTACAAGAGGCTACACTCAAAGTCCAGCATTGTCTCATTCTTGATACACTCATAAAAATGCTGGGGGACTTCCTCACCAGAAAGGATTTATGATGGCAGCAAAACCAAACAGGCTTCCCCAGATTCCCTTGAGAAGTACAGCAAAAGATCTGCTGAGACACTTCACTGGATGATGTAGACACTTGTGATGGAGGGGACATTCCTTACCCTATTTACTAAGTAGTCTTTGACGTCCTCCTTAAGCTTTTTCAATTTCACAGGACTCATTTGAATAGTATATCCTAACAAAAGATGCAAGAACTCCTTTTCAGTGTGGCAGTTACTGAGAACGAATTTTTCAAGTCAACAAAATATCTGGCTTTGCCTGTGAAAGGTTGGTTTTTAGGAAGAACAAAGAACTTCTAGTATCTGTCAGTTTTCCAGGAGGTTGATCTGGACTGTTCATCACAGAAAATGAAAACAGCATACCTAAAGACAAATATAAGACAAAGAATTTGAATTTTTAAAAAAGTAAAAATAGATAAGACAACATCCATATGCAACTAACAGCTTCTCCCCTTTACTATCATGTCAAGCAACTTCACTAAAATTTTCCCAGTTTATGTAAAAGCTGCATGTATTTGGCCTTTACTCCCCAAACCCATCCACTCACTAATTGCTTGTTTTCACTGCCTAGAACAGAATTTTAAGAAAAGAAAAAGGATATTCTTCCCCTTAGGGTACTTGCACATTCTCCAGTTAATCTATATGCCACAAAATGTCAATGTTCTAAAAGCATATACAACGCATTGAGAAGGAATCCTTAAACGGTCTTACAAACCTTAAATGTCAAAAAAGCAGTTCATGCAACAAGATCAATAATTTTACGTGCTTAAACAATTCAATTATTTACCTGAAGGACTTATCCCAAGAGTGACACAAGCATCACAACACCCATAAACTGAATGAAGAGTAGCAAAGGTGTCATAAACGACCAGACAGGCCACAAGGCAACGTTGAAACTGGGAATAAAAGCAGGAAGTTTTTGGTAAGTTCAATTGTCATATTATGGAAATATCAGCCACACAAAGAAAACATGACACAAGAGGAAAAGAGATTTAAATTACTTAATCTGGAAAAATACTTATTTCTTTACAACTTGAGAGAAAACAAAAAGACCCCAGCACCTACTTATTAATAGTTTAGTTTACTGTTTATTTACCGACAGCTCATCCTAGAACTTCTGTAGCTCCTGCAGATTTTACACTGAGCACTTACACTCAGTCCCATCAAGGGTAAAAATACCTTTTCCTTTCAATATCTCTGTACACCAAGTGCCTGAAAATTAACTACTCTGGATTCTTCCATGGGCATACATGGCAACTGAGGAAAGGCTTAATTTTTACTTTGAGCCAAGCAGATTTGAGTTAATGGCAGAGACAGGGAGCAAACAATTTATCTTACAACTGACTTACAAGAATTATAGATTTGGCTAATTCTAAACAACCTTTATCTTCTTCAGTCTTCTTTTTTTTTTTCCAGCATCGCAACAAATACTGACTGACATTACTCAGACACAACATCTAAACTTAAAGGGAGAACCAGCTTTCATAGAGAGCAAATAAATATACTTGCACACACATATGTAATTTTTTCATTCACATGCACATTTGCTCAATTCTGACTTCCATAATCTCATAAATAAAGTAGCTCTTACTAAAAGTACCATTCTCTGACAAAATATAAAGCTTTAAAGCTCATATAACATAATTAGAAGTATAAAATTCAGTATATGTTTGCTATTACAGATTGTTTGGTATTTTTCTCAGCTAGAGAATACACCTTTGTCTTCATTTGTAAACCTCGCAAACAGCTGTCAGAGGTGAGCAGTTTATTCTAACAAAGCTAAGGACTTCAGCTTCCCCATAAATTTTCAAGACAGAAAAGATCAGGTACATCTGCAAGTACACTTAATACACAGTTTTGACAGCTGTAACTCCTGCTTTGTGGGTGAATGTTGAAAGTGGAAGAAATCACGCTACATAGAACTGATATTGTCACCAACACACTTAATAGAATTAGAGAAATTATACTTTTTATAAAATAAGCCCTTTAACACAGTTAGACTTGCACAGGTTTAGCAGAAGTCTGTACAGTGTTCAAACTTACCAAATGGCTGCTGCAATAAAGGTAGCTGTTGTGACAGGAATCAGTGCTGGATACTGTGTGTCGTAGTCCTGAATTCCACTATACCACTCAAGATATAGTATGCAGTAAAAGGCAACAGATAAACATGCAGCCAATAAACAGCTGCCAGATACAAACCACCAGCTGTGGGGAGGAAAGCACGTTAAGTACAGTCATATTGCAGCTAGCACATTAATCTTCATTCTAGTCTAGGGACATGACAGATAATAGCTTTTAATTACACAGATGGGCCTAGAGGTCCTGTTGTTTTTTTCTTCAATTACTTTTACAAAATATTTTTGCCCTTCCAAAGCTGTCTAATATACATAACTTAGTTTAATTTTGCAATGCATCATTCCTGACATTTATCTTTTCCCTAAATATTTTGAAAATGCAATGCAACAGACCTTGTCAGATCTACTATGTCACCACACAAAAAATACCTTGTCAGTAATGAGGTAAAATAGGCTCCACTGCAATTTTGCTTCTCACTATAAATTAGACTACTGATTTTCGTGCAACAGAAATCTTGCAGAAAGCTTTAATAAGGTTTAAAGTTTATTAACTCTGAAATTTAACAGAAAACAAGTATGAAGACATTTCTTTATTGCAGCTGAAGAAAAGCATGGAAAAATCCAGGATTTCAAACTCAAAATCAAGAAAACACAGGGTATGTGATTATTTAGGAAGATGTACTTTTGAACGTCTTTGAGGACATACTTCAGGAGTAAAAGATGGGAGAGACAACTTGGGAGGCAGGTACACTTCAGTAAAATCTTTTACTTATCTGAATGTATATTTAGCAAATAACAATTTTAAAAAGGGAATTCTTATTACCATAGTTTGATTACTAAATTACAAAGAGGAATCAACTACTCAGGTAACATTTGCTCTGATATAGTACAGCAAATATCATACGCTATTTTGGTACCTCAGTACTACCAATTAAGAAATCTGCATTAAGAGAGCAGTTGCCATAGTCTAGCTAAACAAGCAATGCAGGAAGACAAGTTCCTGCAGGGCACAGTTGAGGCCACCTAAAACCTTGATCGTATCCTGGAGTCACTAGTTTGGATCCACAGCCAAGTGGATGTAGGTGTATCTACACCAGCCTGGAACAGCAGCTCCAGAGAACCTCACAGCACAGAGCAAGGCCCTGTTCAGCTTCCATGGGCTGATACAATAGTCACAACGAGACAGCTTCACCTGGAAGTGCTTTTAAAACTATCTAAAAGTATTTAACATCCATCAATCCCATTGAAAATAATTTAATAGAGAAGAAATAAAAATTATTTAATATAAATTATTTAACAGAAATTATTTAATAGAAATTATTTCACTAAACTTCCGCTGGTCTGCTCAGAGAATTCTAGAGAACTTCTAGAGAAAATAACTTCATTTGGACATTTAAAGATTAATTTCAGCTTTTTCTGATTAAAATAAAACACCAACAGTTTCAACAAAACAGGCAGCAATTTCTTGTACTTAGGTGTAAACTTGAAGTTACAGTATTAAAACACCCTGCTATTAGAACAAATTTTTCATGTAGACAAATGGCTCAGTAGAGCCTAAAGAAAAAAATAATTAGAGCAAAATTTTAAGTATTGTATTTACTTAAAAATTAGTTTAATAATAATGACTTAGGTGGTCATCTGGCCCAATCGCTCTGTTCCAGCAGGGTCAGCTACAGCTGGGTGCCCAGGACCATGTCCAGATGGGTTTTGAGAACCTCCAAGGTTTTGAGAACCTCCACCGCACCACTGGGCAACCTGTGCCAGTGCTTGGTCACCCTCACAGTGAGAAACTGTTTCCTGATGTTTACAGGGAATCTCCCGTGTTTTAGTCTGTGCCCATTGCCTCTGATCCTGTCACTGGGCACCACTGAAAACAGCCTGGCTCTGTATTCTTTACACCCTCCCTCCAGGTATTTATATACATTGACAAGATCCCCCTGAGCCTTCTCTTCTCCAGGCTGAACAGTCTCAGCTCTTGTTATTTCTATTGTAGATCTGCTTGATCCAAGATTTAAAACACAATGTTCAAATCTAACAAACTGAATATGATTGTAAGATGAAAACACTATTTGCTTTGTAAGAAAAGGTAGCTTACCTGCCTGCTTGAATAGTTTCTTTAATAGTATTAAAAAAATCAAAGTAATATGTTACAGCAATTGATGCCAATATCCAGAACGCAGAATGAGCATTTAGTCTGGTAAGAGGTTTCCTTTTCTTCTCTACAGCTGTAGACTCTTCTGTAAATAAGAACATAATTATAGCAGTAAAGCCAGTTATTAAATGAAGTATGGTCATAGTTACGTAAAACATGATGCTTTATCCTTTTAATTCATTTATCTTTGGAGATTATTATACTCAGTATAATACACTTTGTATTACAGAGGAAGGATTCTAAAAAGCTCTGCACATTTCCTGAAATAAAACAGACTAAGCAAAGTACCCTTTGATAAAAAGATAAAGCAGTAACAAATTAACAGCTGACTAGATTATGAAAGGGTTATTTAACTAAATAAAAACCTCCCGGTGTTATTAAAGCATTTTTATTAATCCAGCATATAAAAAGTCAGGTTGGTATTTCCGATCCCTAATCAATTTGTATCCTTGCTAATTTTAATATTTGCAAACCAATTTCAGGCATAAATAATATTCTTGTACAAAACTGCAGTTACTTCACAAGAGATTTTCAACTTCAGTTTCAAGAGTAGGCCTGACTCATGCAGTATGCCTTCAGCAGGTAGACTAAAACTATCGTTACGCAGAAAAGAATATTTTATTTTTTCCCCTCATCACCATATATTGGTTTAGAGAAAGCACGACAACTGAGCGATAGGATTTGAAAGCATAATTTTGTCCTTGACACTGACCAACTAACTCACTCAATACTTATACACACTGTCAAAAAAGGTGTCACAGGTGCCTTTCATGTTTTGTACTTTGAACTTTATCACTCTAAGTGCCTGTGTGCCTCCAGCAGTGCTGGCTCCTCCACATGCATTATCACCAGCTGAGTGTACTAGCAGCTCTGCTGGGATTTAAAGGTATTTTTATTTTTTATTTCCTAGGTTCTTCCTCATCTACTAAACCTTGGGTCTGGAGCACTTAAGCACTTCGTACCCATGAAGAAATCCCCGGCTGCAAGTCTTTACACGACCCACACCTCCCTTTTCCCACCCAGCTCACTGTCAGGACCAGACACCGAGGGGAGCAGCGGGGCTGCCCGCGGGCAGGGCCCAGCGGCGGGACAGCGAGCCCCGGTCACCGCGAACCCCCCTCCTGCCGCGGGCGGGCCCGTCCCTTCCCCCGCTCCCGCCGGGGGCAGCGCTGCGGCAGCCGCGCCTGGCACCTGGCACCCGGCACCGCTCCCCGCACGGCCGCTCCTGTCACGCCGCCCACCAAGCAGACCCGGGCTCCCCTCCCCGCAGTGTCTCCGCATCCTCAACCCGCGCCCCCCGCACCACCCACCGGCCGTGCCGCCGCCCCCCGAAGGCGGCTGCGGCAGCAGNCGGCGCTGCCGCCCGCCTCCATCTTGGGCCGCTCCGGCAGTGACGCCAGGGCGGGGCGGGGAGCGCGGCGGCCGTTGCGGCCGTTGGCGTGAGGGGCGGTGGCCGCGTGCGGGTGGAGCGGGCCCGGGCAGAGCGGGCGCTGTGTGGTCGCTGCCGGTCGGAACGCGAGTGTGAGCGTTCGGTCCCCGGGGCCCTCGGTAGCACCGCTGTAGCCACTGACGACCCTGTGAATGGCCCAGGAATCTGTTATAAATCAACAGTATCATAAATAGCAGCAGTCCCCGCTGAAAACACTGAACTCTGTGCTGTAAATCCAAGTGCCAGACTGAGGATTATTATTTTTTTTTTTTAATCGTTACAAATACGGAAAAAACAGGTGCATGTAAGTATTTCCCTCATCACATTTTGCAAACCAGGTGCTTTCAAGTACATGTTGGGAAGACTTCAATTGTGACACAGCAGTGGTTTAACTAGAAGTCAAATACAAAGCTCTGTAAGGTTTCAAGAACTGTAGGAATACTGTGATACTGTGAGAGTGACTCAATTGAAAGTAATAACCATATTTAGGAGACAAACTAGATGAAAGTTAAACTAA
Organism: Pampusana beccarii; assembly: GCA_013399365.1. Lineage (NCBI taxonomy): Eukaryota > Metazoa > Chordata > Aves > Columbiformes > Columbidae > Pampusana > Pampusana beccarii. The sequence goes on along the minus strand of VWYH01004065.1, from coordinate 5,890 downwards.
TAAGATAGTAAAATACATTGCCTTTGTTTCAGCTGTCGCTGAATTCTGCATAACTAGGTGGGAAGTCACACTAACACGTTTCTGCAAACAAAACCTTGAAGGTTATTACTGTTGCTTTATTGCTTATTCCCATGGACAAACTTGAAACATAAATTGTATTGACAGATTAGTTCAGGTCTGGTGTAATTTTTCCTGTTTTATAAGAATGCTGTATATATTCATATTGTGTCTTTTGGGATGTGTTCATTGAACAAATAATGTAGCTTTTTAAATTGAGATTTGTTTCTAACAGTAATTATTTATTAGGCTATTTGGATTACATATGTGGTACATACAAATCCTCTGCTTTCTCAGACAAAATCATGTGGCATGAAGTTCCCGCTAAGGCAGGAGTCCCTCTGACTGCAGAATGGAATTACCTCTCCGGCATGGCACCTGTTCTGGACAGCTTTTCTTTACAATGTCATAAAATTTAAGAAATATTTAATAAAAGCTTAGATTATTATAAGGTAGATTGAAGAAAAAATAATTCAGTCTGTGTATTTTACTTACCGAAGCCAAATTTGTAGTCCTAGCTGTATATAAAGTTCAAAATACAGATGTTTAATTACCTGAGTAGATTTTTAGAAGGCAAACTGAGTATTTTGCATGAAAACAGTGACTATGAGAAATATGTTAAATTTTCACTTACCATGTGCAATCTTTGCGTATTGTGTGGCATTTATACATGTAAGAGCCTTGAAGACACTTCCTCTGTAGTTTCATGTTGAGAAAACAAGAAAAGCCAAGAGTGAAATATAGGCTGTGGGTAAATAATTATGTATTTTGTCAGTAAACCTTAAAAAATGTCAGGCTATCCTAAAGGTAGAAAGTAACTGGTAGAAGCTAATCATGATACAAGCTAGAGTTCCTCTGACCTGCACTGTTTTTAAGCAGTTCTAAGCCTGTGGGGTAACTAATGACCTTATCAAATGTGCTTTGAACTGGATGGAAAAAAACTTGGGTAAGTATTAATAAAATAATAGATCTTCTGCATATATAGACTCATTCATACAGTGTTAGAGCAGGTTTAACTCAGAAGACTTACATAGTTTAGTTAGTGTAGGGATGAACCCTACCAGTATGTAAGAATTACGTTTTTTCAGCGCACTATCACAACTTTTTCTTACATTTGGTTTGAATTGCAGGTGCTAAAGTAATGGAGAATTTGACTTAGCCTGTGCATTCTACGGTTAGAAAAACAGCACTGGCTTTTCATTTGTCGTGTAACCTGATACATATGTGCACTGAGTTGTATAGTCTACCTAGAGATGTTCTTTTTTCTGCAAAGGGCTGCTAACAGTATCTTATCAGGAAAAGAAATTACTACATTTTCCTAAATAGCGTATAGAAGAGTGAGGTTCTAGGGACAAGGGAAGCAAGGGTTCTGGTTATTCTGTATTACTGTGCATTGAGTTTTGAGTGAATTCAGCCTAAAAGAGAAAAGGATGGAACTATTTATTTATTTGTTTGTTTGTTTGTTTATCCTGCAGAAACCTGGGCTTTCATTTACATCTGAATTTCACATGAGCCATGTCGTGGTGAGCAGAAATTGTTTTTCCAGCCTTATAGCACATCTCACATGAGGTAAACCACATCATAGTCTTTAGTGACTACAATGATTACTTTTTATTTAGTTCGGCTGAATATTTTGAAGTTAACGGCTCATGGGAGCCTCTGAGCTTGGCTTTCTTAGCAATGAAATAGAGGTTTCTTTGTTTTATTTCCTTTGAGTGAAATGATTACCTCAGCCTTCACTTTCATGCTAGTGATTCAAATAAGAAACAAATGAAATCTTCCTGTACTTTCTTTGCAAAAGCTATTCATAGGAAATATTTTTGGTTTAAATGTAGCAATTACATAAATATGTATGCTTGAAAAGGTTAAGATCTGTTAGTGTTGTTAAACTGAAGACTCCTGTTTACCTACAGAGTAGGTATTGTGCAAAGAGCTGAAATAAGAGCTTCCCTTCCCTGACTCACTATTGACCTTAACCTGGACCTCTCATGTTCAGTGTTTGTAGAGCTCAGATGTTTTCTGTGATCTTTTCACAGAGCTTCTCTGATTCAGAAATTATTAATCTGTTAAAGAGTAGATAGCAATCACGAGCTGAGCCGAGCCTGTTACAAAATGAACAACGTAATTAGCAAGCATCTAAACAACAGGCCCATTATGGATAATTAATTCTTGCAAGTAAAAATTTAAGAATCCCTGCAGAAATGTTAGGAAGTATTTTAAAATGTGGTGCTTGATCTGATAAATTTATTTAAGTATGTGAAGGAAATTTTTGAATTTGAAGGTTCTGTGAAAGAAATGTACTAAAGGTAGACTTTGTAACTTTTTTTTTTGTTGTTAAATGTATTCCTGGTCTCTCACATAACGTGAATTCTTTCCACATTTTCAGAGTGACTTCAACAACCAAGTTCTCTTCTTTTAAATAGAAAATAATGGTTTCTAAGTTATTTGAATGCTTTTAAATATTCAGGTTTTTTCAGTTATAAGTGAAAGCTGATTTTTTCCCATCTAGTTGGATATTTTATAATTAATTTTCTTGTTACTTGCTGCGTATTTTCTATTTACTGATTAGTTATTTTTATGTTGATTACAGGTAACTCTTAATGACAAGTGGTAGCTTTTTATGTTCCTTGACTGGCTAAACTTAGATTTTAGAATTAGACTCCCCAGTTAAATTCTCACTTTCAGAAAGTTTTCTAGTATTCTAGTAAATGTGTGTAACTTTTTCCCCATTACAGAAGTCAATAGCTAAATAAGCCAATATGTTGTCTGTTCACAAAAGACCTCACTGGAATTTTCTTCATTTCTTGTCTAAGTAGGGCTGGCTTCTCTCTCCGTGTATTCGTTTTTAGCTGAAGGAGGTGGCTATGGTGTATGCATATTCTTCATTTTGAGGAATAATTGTGCAATATATTGTGTGCTTTCTCTTCGTGAACTAATAAATAAAAAAGTGAGTAATAATCTGCTGCTTATCTTCCACTATCAGGAGTAAAATGAATGGGTGTGTAGAGATTCTCACTCCTTTCTGAACGTTTTTCTTGGAGTAAAGCATTGCATATCCTCTCTAATACTGGGTGGAAAAGTACATGCATTGTCTAACCCGTCCAGATATGAAAGTAGCCTTCAAATAGTACTGCAGTTCTCTTGCTTTCATCTAGCGTTCATTTATTTGTTTTTAAATTCGATACAATGGAAAAAATCACCAAATGGCTGAAAACACGTATTACAGTTCTCAAAACAACTGAAGGTTAAAACTCAATCAGATCTGCATGTTGTAGCCATACAAACTATTGACCTCAAGTTGAATTCTCATGTGGGTATTAAATTACGGTGCAGCCCTGAGTTGACCCTTTAGGAAGGAAACAATACATATAATAGTGTGTTTGATATCAAGAATGCACTACCTATAAGCATGAAAGCTTAATAAAGAAAAAGAAAGCAGGAAATATAAAGGCTATTAGAAAGGTGAAGAGGGCATCTACGAGAACTGAAAAATAACATGCCACATAATGCCATCTGATTTATCTATTATGTTATTTTCCACCTTAAAAATTACAAATTACAAAAAAGTAGCAGATCCAGAACGTTACTTTAGTCTGAAGTATCTGTTTGATGGAAGATGATTTCAATGCTTTCAGTTATCCTGAATAAAAATGTTACATAGCATCAATGTTTGACTCTTGCCTTCTGCTATAGTCAGCATTAAGAATATTAAGTGAGAACACTGTTTATTCCAGCTTGGAATGAACACTTTTACTCTTCAAACGTGTAAAAAAGCCCATGAAATAAATCTGGATAAACTATTGTTCTAGAAGTTGCTAAGTAAATCTTCCCACTCTCTCTGCTAAATAATTTCTTGAGTTTAGTTTCACTTAACTGTGCTTACTTTCTTAGGGAATACAATGGCTCTCAAAATGTTTTCCTAAGACTACAGTTTAATGATACAAAGCATTTGGCAGAAACACTCCGGCTATAATTGTTCTTGACTACTCAATCCCCAGTAGTGGTACATAATACCTCTCAGTTTGAGGATTTGATCTGGTTTTAAAAGCCTGCAGAAATGCAGGGGGTGGCAGAGATGGCCAGATGTGAGAGGGTGGGAAAGTGAACGCTTGAGAATTACTGAAGCCGATTTCCTCACTGAGGAAAATGTACGTCTGTGCAACTGTGCCTCTGTAACAATATGTCAAGAATTTCATATTGAGGGCATTTAGAAACTTCCTAAAGGTTTTTTGTTTGTTTGCTTGTGGTGGGTTGGTTTTTTTTGTTTGTTTGTTTGTTTTATTTTTAATAATGAAGATCATGGATCTAATTCACACAGGAAAGACTGTGTATCAATTGTGGGAATGGGCATTCAAGGTTATTATTCATCGAACATTTGCTCTACAGGAGTATTGCTCTCCTTACACATGACACTTTATTTCTATATTGATAGACATTAGCAGTTTTTTAGGCTGTGGTAGCATATTAACTATTGTTTTGAAAATGGTCTAGTGTCTCCACTGCCTGTGATCTGATGCCTTTAATGAAGCAGAAACAAAGCTTCTTGGGCATGTGGATGTCACTGTTTTAAGACTGGAAAGTACAGATAATTTCCATAATGTGTTTAGCATGGGAACATCTCACTGATGTATATAGTGTAGAGTTCATGCTATTTGACTGGGTAATTTTTCTGTGGAGTCCTGAAAAAAATAAACACAAACCAACGCTCTTACAAACTTCATTCATGTCTATAAGCAGGTTTTCTTTACCATTGTCCTTCACAGTCCTTTACCACTTATATATCTTGCAGTGTCAATTTTTCATGTGTTTTCTGGTATTGTAACTGGACAACAGCATTAGAGGGAACACTGTCAGCGTGCTATAGTGTCTGAGAGAGAAAGGCAGACAGAAAGATGTTTGCTGGTATGAAAACTAAATTCAGCAATACCTCAATTTGAAATTTTAGCTGGAGGATGGTTGTGCAATTCCTGTCACTGTTTTGGGTAATCTGCTTAACATGAACAGGTCTTTAAGAATGTAGAACTGACACTGAGTTCATATTTTTTCCCATAGAAAAATTATCCAATGCTAACCTATGAAATCACCTAAGTTCTGGAAGTTCACCAAAAAACCTGAACTTTCAAAGCTGGGTGGGACAGAATTGTAGCAGCAAGAAGGGAAGAGGAAAAATATTCCCCAGTGTAAGACAAGGAAATTGTAGGTACAGTCAGTCCATAAAATGGCTTATAGTAAATGGTAAAATGGATAGATAGAAAAGAAAAAATCAATAAAATGCTCTAAGCATAAGAGATGTCTATTCAGTTCAGTAAAAGCATTTATACTAGCAATTGATTCAGAAGTCCAAGGCAGAAATGCAGGCACAACATATTGACTTCAGTAAGTGAAGCACTTTCTTTCATGGTAAGAAAGAGAAGTCTAGGAGAAAATTCTGGTCCCGTATAACTGACACAAAACATTAGCCTTTGTCATGAGCGGATGCTATACAGTGTCAATAGCTGTGTACTTCTGGAATTCCTTCTCATCATCAAGAGTCAAAGGCCAGCAGAAGGGCAGAAAATCAAATGTATAAAAGTGCACATCATGCTTTGCATTTATACGTTAATGGCTGGATTAGTTCATTGCATGGCTACTGCCAAGAACAAAATGAAGGAGTAAAAATGTTTTGAGCCTGTTTTGAGCCATCTGCAATGCAGGCAGAATTCACAGAATGTTAGGGGTTGGAAGGGACCTCAAAAGATCATCCAGTCCAATCCTCCTTTCGGAGCAGGAACACCCAGATGAGGTTACACAGGAAGATGTCCAGGTGGGGATTGAGTGTCTCCAGAGAAGGAGA